>JAOWAR010019360.1:0-13741 GCA_028571005.1 Clathrina lutea
CCCATATCCTCTGGTAATTTTCTCACCCTCTCTAGTCACCTTCTAGCGCCTCCTCTTCATAACTTCCTTTCCCTGTGTATGTTAAAATTCCCTGAAACTGTCATTTTGTTTTTGTCGAACTGACGAAGCCCTCGTGGTGAAACGTTTTCGAACTGAGTTGTCTTGGTTGTACTAAGTTTTTGAAAGCCAAGAGGCAGAGTAGAAAGTTGGACAAGTAGAAGAAAGAGAAGAGAAAGAATGCAAAGGCGACTCACGGGAACGCCGTCCGTCAAAACACAGATACTGACGCTCTCTGGACATCTTCGGCATCGGACTCAACCGTGCAGGCGATCGAGTATCCTCCGCTGGGAGATGAGACACGGCCGTTTTTTTTTGAGGACGGTCTCGTGGCATATTCGGAAAGCGCGAGTGACTCTCGTCTGCTAGGTGAATTGGTACCGCAGGTTTGAGTCCGACCCAACTTCAAGACGCACGAACATGGGGTCTCCGCATGGATGCAAGTGCGCGGATCCGGCCCATACCATACATATACATGTACCTCGGACCCGTTCTGCCATATCTTTAAATTACGCGATGCCGCGCCGATCAGATTATCGCAACAAGTGATCAAGGTGCAAGTGGAGCGTGCCAGGCGGTCGTCCGCAGTCTGCTGTGAAAAGCCACCGGATGTTAAAAATGGCAAACAGCGGGCGGGTCTGGGCTGGCCCAGCGCTGCGCCCAGCTGTCAGTTCAAACTGTCAATTCAAGGCTTCTGAATGAGCGAAAAATGAGCGGGGAAGTCAGCTGGAGATGACCGGGATATGAGCGGGGAATGCAAATATACCGGACCGAGGTAAAACAAATGGCTGCTCCTATTTTTTTCCTATTTTGATGCGACGCCGCGCCGTGAGTTCCATCAGAATATGGCAAGATGTGGAGTAGGTGCTACTGCTTGCACCGAGCACGCGAGGTGGGTCGAGCGCAGTCTGACAGCTGAAGGCTAAGCCTGTCAAAAGCCATGGGATGTTAACTGATAATATTTTACAACGCAGCGGGTCTGGGCTGCGTCTGAGCTGCGTGCGCCGAGCTGTGCGATCGAGGGCTGTATCCGTTTCATTTGACGCCCGGCTGTACAGCATTGCGCAGCATTTTTGGCGACGCGGCAACCAAACCCCGCGACCACGTTCGCCAATCTCAGTTGAAGTGTATTGATCGCGAGAGTCCTCGCGGAAGACACATAGTACGGCAGGATACCTTTTTTCCCACTATGGGTCGATGGAGGGAAGAAGAGGTGGAAAGTTGGAAAGTTTTCCGCCGGCTAAAGAAGGGTCTGTAACCGAGTTGTTTCATTTTCGTCGCCGGCCATCCCCTTCCCGTCGTTTGATTTTTTTTTTTCGTCTGTGCTCATTGGGATCACGACGGCAGTTGACGTACGCGCTCCACCAACTACTTGTACATAGGGTTGATAGAGCCCAGAAAGTCGGCGTTGGAAAACATTTCGCCACATCTACATGCGCTTCTTCAGTCCTTGGAACTGGAAAGCCCATGTAGAGAAGTTTTTCCTAACTCTTGCTTTCTGGGCTTTATCAACGACTTTTTCTCTTCGATCACACAATCATTCGATCATTCAACTTGGTTCTTTTTGACGCATATACACCGATATACCATAATAGGCAATAAATAGTGGAGCTATCGAAGAGTCGCGGCGCTATGCTCCACCTTGGGAGCACAGGGCGGTAATGAAACTCCTATTGCTATACAAAACACTGGACAAAACAGGCGAAAAACAAAGAAGGTCGAGAAACTGCAACAGGAACACTCCTCAGTTCAAGTTCAACGTCGCCTACACATATACGACCAAGTGAACGCACAAATACTGACGACGGATAACACACCGGGCATGATTGTCAGCAGCTTAGGGCGACGCCCCAGGTTGAGAGAGTTTTCTGCTGCCAAGGAAGAAACTCGGCCGTAAGGATCCCGGGATCACGGACCGTAAGTAATCGCTGTATCACGCAACGTGCGCATACGCAACGTGTAACAAAAGTTCCATTACCGTAACGACAAGGCATGGCGATGTCGACAACATCCTAATAGCGACCCAATGTCTGCAGCGGCCCAGAGTTTGCAGCGTGGTCAGCGACATTAATTGCCGCTTGCCATAGTTCATATATAACACGGCAGCATAAATCTGTGAAATGATTCACTCAGGTAACCAACAGACAATTCAGCAATCATCGACTTATCATGATCATTTGGCTAGGCTGGCCAGACATATCTGGCAGCGGCATTTGTCGATCCACCCGGATCTCAGTCAGTATCAGCCCCGACAGTATAGCTGCCAAAGCGAAAACCATTTCCCACACGCTCTTGCACGCCGCACCCCAAAATAGAAGCAGTTACCTGCCAAGAACGCCAAGGTGTAGGCAACGCGAGCCAAAAGAAATTCCATCCTGTTCATCTTGCCAGTTGGCACAATTTGTGCGATGACGCCAATCAAATCACATTGCAGCTCCAGCAAGTAGGCCGGACGATTTCCTGCTGAGCGCTCCGGAACCGAATCAGTGCTAAACTCAAACAAGCAGAGACGAACTCGAGCGTTCATCGAGAGTGAAGGGCCCGAAGATAAGCGTGATTGACTGAAGAGGAAGAACGTAGCTGCCTCACGCCACTGCCGTCTACTTCCAGAGAACTATGCAGTCCACGTTTTCGCCGGCTAGTGGGAAGCGATTGGGACGAGCCTGAGCGAGTTCCTCCGGAGTCAGGGGGCGTTTCTGATATCATATGGATACGATCAGTGGCAAGGCAAGCGTAAGTCCATTTTTGATACAAGACGGAGTGCAGACCATTCAGAGCATGCGGAGTATTGTCTGGCGGTTTCGGCGTCGTCTAGGCTGCTCGTGCGGTTTTTAGTAAAGCTATATACTCTACTATAGATATTTTATTTTAGCTGGCCTCACATGCAATATGCATGATGGCTGTTCAATTCAGCACGTTCACACACGCGCGCGGCACACCCACACACGCACACACGTGGGCGCGCGCACACACGCAGGCAGTATCAAACTCCGATCAAATTGACGCGATCAAGGCATTCCTTGTACCTACCAAGCTGACCAGAGGTATCCGCAGTGCACAGCATACTTTCGGCATGCCTGTATATGCGCATAAGGCCTAGCTTCTGTCCTTTCTGCTAAGTCGGTCTCCTCCTTTGCTACCCGTATAGATAACCATCACCTGGCAGATAAATTTAGTTTTGGCTTGCCTTCGTAGGCTTCTGTATTAGCTCTAATATGTATTGCTCTCTTTTCTCTGTTTCTTTCTTTCTTTCTTTCTTTCTTTCTTTCTTTCTTTCTTCTTCTTCTTCTTCTTCTTCTTCTTCTTCTTCTTCTTTCTTTCTTTCTTTCTTTTTTCTTCTTTCTTCGTTATGGAGATCACCTTGATTGGCTTTTGCTATTGGGTAATCCAATAAATACTACTATACATACATACATACATTTTAGTGGCACAAGGGTCCTGTTTGGTGTTCGAGCTTTAAATTGTGACTGGCCTGCCAGCAGTGTGCAAGTACCGGCAAACATTGAGAATCCCTAGCATAACCCAGCACCCACGCACTTGATTTAGTTCACGCAGTCACGTCTGCATGAGCACAAGTGGGACCCTGCTAACTACCTCAATTTACCAGGTAAGATTTCAATAAGATCTTTGCTCGTTGTTTACCCTTTGTGTGTGTGTGTGTGTGTGTGTGTGTGTGTGAGAGAGAGAGTGTGTGTGTGTGTGTGTGTGTGTTGAAGACATATTGATTTTCATGTGCGTCTTTCGCAGAATTTGCTTGGAATTCTGTGCTGAAAACAACGAATGCTAACCTTGAGCTTTTAACGGGCATGGATCAACACCTGTTTATCGAACCGGGAATGCGTGGTGGTATTTCCATTATTATGTGTGCTGGAAATACGGACTCGTCTTAGTTGGTATATTTCGTTCAAATGTGAACTGGTTTAATCGTGCTTCCACCTGCAGAGAAAATAAGCATGTGGATCGCTTAAATGCTGCTAATAAGGCATTACATGATTTCATAGAGAAAGTGAATTTACAAACACACTTACCCTTGCACCTTCTCAAGGCACGTCTTTGTTTACTTTTAAAATTGATTGTGGTTACAAGAACTGGAATTATGCTATTACTTTATCCTGTATTATCGAGGAAGATAAACAAGCCCAGCAAGATGTCGCTCCCTTTCTGCCCAAGTCCAACGTCCCCTGGGCTCGGAGTATGCGTCTTCCCTCCCCTGCTCCTGAAATATTTCTGAACAACTGCCTCAAGATTGTACTGAAGCAATCTCCTCATCTTGATCTTTCCAAGTTGAAGATAAGAGTTTTAAATGAAAACATGTCTCGAGCTCGTTTGGACATGATTCAGCGCAGAGTTATGCGCGATCTCATTCCATGTTATGATTTTGATTTACAATCAGATGATTTGGATATTTTGACATTAAAGTTTAAACAGGTGTTGTATCGAATTATCAGAGCTGCATGTGCCAATAAAGATCAAATTCCCTTTACACACATCGAGTCTTGTATTGGTTGAAGGATCGATTCAAAGTCTACTTTCATACTTTACACATATTGAGTCTTGTATTGGTTGAAGTGTTTATTCAAGGTCTACTTTCATACTTTACACACATCGAATCTTGTATTGGTTGAAGGGTTTATTGAAAGTCTACGTTCGTACCGTGCGGCGATAAGAAACCGGGAAGACACACTAGTTGGTGTCCACTTCGGGCAACCTGGCCATGTGCCTTTTGTGCGGCACCGACAGAGGTCGTGCAACGCAGGATCGTTGAGGCAGCTTGGATCCGAAACCTTAGGCAGGTGCCATCTTGCACGCTCCTCAACCGGGACAATGGCGCGGACATTCTTTCCTTAGCCTAAGCCTGGCGACACTCAAACCTTTTCTTTTCTTCTTTCAATTCCTCCTGCCTTTTGCTCATTTTTTCGCACCTGGTCTCACTTTGTTCCACACACGCATGCACTTAAAATGACATTCCCGCTTCTCTTTGTGCAGAACCTGAAGAAGTCCGGAGGGCGAAACGTCGTTCTTTCCTTTCCTTCCTTGTTCTGTTCTTTTCTTGTCCTCCCAATAAAATCAAATTCTTCCCAACTGAATAATAGAGAGGGTTAGCAAACGGTCAAGCCAAACTTTTATTGTCACCATGGCGGTGTTGTAGGTTTAGCAAACAGTTCACATGGTTGCCATCAAGAAAGTGGCGTCTAGCTGTAGTGAAGCCCGCGCGATTGGCGCAGTGTCATGTTCTACTACTGGACTTCCTGGCGGTTGTTTTTCTCGCTGTTCTCCTCAACCCCGCAGATAAAGGCTGTTCTTCTCAACCCCGCAGATAAGGGCTGTTCTTCTCAACCCCACAGATAAAGGCTCACTCAAAGCCAGCATGCTGCGTACTTAGGCCAACAGCCTGCAGCTAAGCTGTACTGGCAGTTTCTGGAAGCCAGTCTGGCCCCCAAATGGGCAGACCAAGACGAGATGTCAAGGCTAGGCCTCAAAACCACAGCCACAAGAAGCCTCTCAGAGCTGGCCACACTCCAGAGGGCCAAGAGGCAGACAGAGGTAAGTAGATAAATTGCGGGACATGATTATGTAACGTTGGCCAAAGATCATCATTATCTGCTTTGCTTTTCCATGCTGTCCTTGTGTGAAGACATGAAAGAATGCTCAATTCTTCTTCTTGGTCTGAGTTCACACGTCTAGGTGTTAGATGGGCGTGAAGAGAAGTCAATTAGTAGAGAATACACTGTGTGATCTATCTTCTGTGCCCAATGTCATTTCACTGACTGATAAAGCCAGAGGCAATTCTGGCGAAACGTCTCCTGAAAAGAAGTTGTGACTGGTGTGCTGGGATTTCTATTTTTCTAAATCATCAGGTAGATGAATTGTTCTGTCCCTTGCAAAGGACTGTACCTACAAAAGAAGTGAGTGTGGGATGAGGAAGTTAGTGTAGTTTTCGTTTCCAGTGGAATTGAGACATCTTGCTTTTGGCATAGCTGTACGAAACACGTGCATTTACCTCGCTTTTATGCATCAGGCGGTGAAAGAACTTCTCACCATCGACGAGTGAGTTGAGCTCATGCAGGGGGACACATCGACTGCGAACGACATAATTCTCGAGGATGTGAGCCAATCTGGCAAACTCGATTTTCTCAAAGACCTGCCTTTAGCACAATTGACCCTTCTACATAATATTGTGAAACCCTGTTCTGTGGAAGCAATTGGAGTGTGTAACAGTATGCACCTGTTCCCTCGACACACATGCACCTACTAGATGAATGCCCTCACACAGTCATTCACACCCTAGACACATGCTGTTCACATTAACAGATTTACACCCGTAGTGGGGTATGCTAAATGTTGGTATCAAGTCAAGTCAGCAGTGCCAGCATAAGATTGTCGCACTGCCTGTTGTATTTTGTACGATGTTACTGTTTGACCACTGACGAACCAGTAAGGAAGTTGCTGTGGCCAACGAAATGTCACATCCACTGTTTTTCATTTAGTGTGATATACATCAGCAGAATACTCGCACACAACAGAGCGCGTAACCGTCAATAACGGCCACCGGAGGTTGACTCTTCCCCCCCCCCCCCTTCCACCACCACCAAGTTAGAAGTAAATTGACTAGTAGATAACCAAACCAACCACAGCAACAACGAAGGCCGAAAGCGGAGGCGCCGACGAAGCACTACTCGGCAAACTTTTCTTTGTGTGCAGCGACAGTGCTTGCTCGATCTTTTTTCCCTTTTCTGCAATTTTAACATCATGGTAAAAATTTTCTCCTCAAAAATGTTTTGCTCAAAGATAGCTTGCTTAGGTTAAAACGTTTGTTGTGCTGCATATGCTGGCAAATACAGAGCAGTGAAATATCCCTGTCTTGACGTATTGGTACTTTTGTCTTAACATCGCTAACCATAACCAATTTGAACAGTAATGGCTCGCACATCAAGTGAAGCATGGGAGTGCAAAAAGAAGCTGCTGGACAGCAAAAACCAGGAGGGACCTGTCACATGCTGTTCACATCAACACCTGTAGTGGGGTTTCCTAACTATAAGTATCAAGACATGTCAGCAGTGCCAGTGTAAAATTGTTAAATTGCCTCTTGTATTTGTACTACCTTACTGTTCAAATATATACATAAGCCATCCTGCCTTTCAGCATTTAAGTTGGTCAACGACATGCCCCAAGATGGCATTCTTGTTTGCTCTGCGTGGGCACTGAAATGCAAAGGCTTCACAAGAAGTTCGTGAAGCATTTATCATCGGAAGATACCTGCAAAAAGCCTTTTATTATACACCACTTTACAGGATGTGACAGCCAGGATATATGCTGCGGATTTCACCACCTGCTTGGTCCGCTGGAGAAGGGCGCTTATGACTTCTGTGTGCACGCCATCGTCTTTGCCGCTGGGCAGCTGAGAGATGATCACGCTGGTGTCCAGTGCTGATGTTGCAGCTTTGGCAGACCACTGCAAAAATTATTTTTATACGGTGGTTCTTTTCTTTCACTTTGGCTTGGTCACACCTTACCATGGGAACAATCAGTCACGCCATTCCGTATCATACTCAGCAGCTCTTTCATGACCATGGTCTTGGTCTTGGCCTGAACACAACGCAGGGGAGAGGCGCCAAACACTAGGTCATCCTCAAGTACTGCAACAACACTATGTTCACAGAGCGCTGGGACATGGCATTTCACCACGAATATATCTCACTGCTGCGACCACCGAAAAATAACCTTTCTCACTATAAGTACACCCACACAAACTTTACGTGGAAATCACCTGTGCTGAACCAACCGTTGTCTTGCAGTGGCACTGGAGGAAGAGGACAGTGATGCGCCGATGTGCTTGATGCTCATTTCAGTCTTATGCGGCAGTTGGTATAGCAGGACAAGGTTCTGTAGATGGACTCATTCCTTGAGGGCACCGACCCGGCTGATAACAACACAAGCAATTGAGGACCACAACAGAAGAACTGCACACAGAAGAAAATAGGCACCGGCTGTACCGGCTTAACTTAAGAGGAAGCCACTAGTTCTGTTGACAGCACGCAAGTATCTCGACAAACGGCTGGTCAGCTGGGCGCCAAGTCCGACCTGTGCCATAGACAAGAAGAACCTCATGGGCAGGTGAGGTAAAATGTAATGATGCAGCCGTAGATGACCTTCTTCGGTCTAGCTCACCCTTTACTCAGTCACACCTCTTTCGGCTCTATGTTGAATTAAATCGACAACTCGAGTGACGACTCTTCATTGTAAACCGTCCAACCTTCGTCTAACCAATGACCAGAAGACCTTCCATTATGTCCTTTCCGCTTTCAGGAGACAATCGAAGTGGAGAGCAATCCTGCTTCAATATTTACTAGCATTCTTTCAGTGCCAAAGCTGAAACTGATTTATGAAAGATTTGAAGATACGACTTTTTTTCTTGTGAATAATTCCACCAAGGAATTGTGTGTGTGTGTTCACCTTGGTGCTGTCTTTCGCAGCATTGTCCTTTTTTGTGTGCTTTGGTGTTGTGTGTTTCACTTCCAGGCTGGTCATGCTGTTCAATTCGACCATTCATCTCGTCATTGCTCACCAGTCGCAAGCACGTTGTGTCACCACCCTCAAACTGTTGCCAAACAAAACACATGCCTGAGGGCATTGAGGATGCGCAGCAAGTGATGATGGAGAACAACCCCAAGCTGGTGCTTTCCGGAGACAGCATTTCGCAAGAAGCTTCAGGGGCTGCTGGTTCACCCTACTCTCGACAACTCAATGGTGAGTTGACCTATTTCCTTCACGCAGGCTATTCTTCTCTTTTCCTCTTCCTGCCATTGCTGGCCAACTTAGTTCTTTCCCATGTATCTTCTTGGCAGTGACTGATCCTAAATCTGATTGTTTCGCCCTTCATCTCTGGCTTTTGTTTTGTGCACATCCAGTCGTCCTCTGTCACTCATCATCAACTGAACTAGTGGCTTCCTCTTCTTCTATTTGTCTAATGTTTTTGCCTTTCAATGTTTGTATGGATATTGTCATGTTGCTTGCTTACCTTCACTTCGTTCAGGGCCTGTCTCAAATGTAGTTTTTCCCCGTGATCTTTCCTCCATTGCACACTTGTACCAGAGCACGGGAGGTTTTTCCCGTCAGCCTAGCTGTAAATTAATCCTGGTACTCGGACAGTCCCTGCCGTCTTCGTTGTTTGTTGCTCTCTCTCTTCCTCCTGTTTCCTTAGATAAGATCAATTAACACTTGGTTGAAAGAATTTTTACAGTTTTTGTTTTCTATTATAAGTTAGACAATCGTGGCGACACACCTGGCTTCTCGTCTAGGGTGTCAATGTGTTTTGTCGTACCTAATGTGTACAAATAGATACCGATGCTTGTAAACCACTGTTAAAGAGGCAGAAGTTCTAGAAGTTGCAGTTCTCACTTCCTTCGTGCCGAAGTCATTCTGGGCTTTCCTTTTTTCTCTTCGACCGAATACAAACCCATTTCGTTCCGTTCCGACAATCGGTCAGTGAGTGATTTCTATGGGTTTCGGGCCAGAACTACGTGTTTTAACAACGTTAAAAGCACCACAACCAACACTATATTCCTCAAATGTGCTCTGACCTTGCGTTCAGTTCTAACACTATATTCCTCAAGTGTGCTCTGACCTTGCGTTCAGTTCTGATTCGGCCATTCCTTGTGTGTACATTCCTTTTCAAAAATGTGAACAGGCTGAGGGAGGTCGATGCATCTACTTGGCTGATCTGCTCCATTAAGTTGTTCTGCACCGAGCAGATGAAAAAGGTGTATCTTTTCAAGAGAGAGAGAGAGTCACCCTGTCGATTTGGAAGGCAGAGACCGAGCTCTGTGTCAACACTCCGACTACCACGTGCACCTGATCACAACCATTAACGCTAGATCACGTGCACATGAACACATGTACAACGATTTAGCACCAGATCACGCGCACCTCGTAAGAGAATAACGACCGCGCATGGTACATAATGTTCCGAGTCGACCGCGAATGAAGTTATTCCACGAGAGAAAATATTCCAACAGGTTGCGCGGAGACTGAGGATTTCCACTACTACAAGCAAAGTGAGTTCGAAAACACGTTTGCCAGGGTGATCCTGTAAAAGTGTGTTCAAAGAAGGTTAGCTGATTTGGCAGAACCAGTGGTAATAATAGTCGAAGGCTTGAACAGTTCTAAACTGAATGGTTAGTATTTTTCTTTTCTTTTCCAACTTTATGCAGACGCTTTGCGAGGAGCACTCGTCCGTCTAATCTCCGTACCGTGTGGCCTAAAAGCCCTGCACATGCGCATACCTTTCTAGTTCTTGACTCCCCTGTCTCGTGCACCTGAAAATGGTTAGCCATTCGAACAGTTCAAACCTATTTTTGGTGATTTCTCAGCAACCCTACATCCAAAGTTGCTCGTTTTTGTATCAAAAAAAGATCTCGGTGGGGCCCAACCTTTTCTGATAGCTGTTTACCTTACAAAAACTCTCTATCAAAAGGAATTTAAGGTGGACAGTATCAGTTCTTTAGAACTGATGACTGGGATTCGTGCAAACCTGTTTTGGGTGATTTCTCAGCAACCCCACATTCAAAGTTGCTCGTCTTCGTATCAAATGAAAGATCCCGGTGGGGCCCAACCTTTTCTGATAGCTGTTACCTTACAAAAACTCTGTATCAAACGGAATTTAAGGTGCACGGTATCAGTTCTTTAGGACCGATCACGGGGATTCATGCAAACCTATTTTGGGTGATTTCACAGCAACCCCACCTCCAAAGCCTTGCCACCTCACCAATGCCTACAGGGTAGCTATGATCGCCAGCTGCGTGCTCCTTGTGGCTGATGAGTGCAGGCAGTCAAGGTTTGATGCTATGGCAGTGGGAAAGCTCATGCCCTGCTGAACCGCCAAGTCACTCTGCGTGGGAGAGACGTACAAGGCCAGGAAGACGACTGACTCTTACTTCTGGCAGGCGTCTCACACTAAGTTTTTTCTGCCACTTCTTTACACAATCACTGTATTTGCGCTCATTCTATTTCCTCCATGCATCCAATATGTAACACCTCTTGCCGTTGCGTTGGAGCCCCCTCCCCCACCCATCTATTCGTAGTTGGTTGGTGTTATCTGCAAGAGGATTTCATTTCTCGGGTGTTACATTACTTTCCTAATCAAAGTGGAGAGCAATCCTCTTTCAATATTTACTAGCATTCTTTCAGTGCCAAAGCTGAAACTGATTTATGAAAGATTTGAAGATACGACTTTTTTTCTTGTGAATAATTCCACCAAGGAATTGTGTGTGTGTGTTCACCTTGGTGCTGTCTTTCGCAGCATTGTCCTTTTTTGTGTGCTTTGGTGTTGTGTGTTTCACTTCCAGGCTGGTCATGCTGTTCAATTCGACCATTCATCTCGTCATTGCTCACCAGTCGCAAGCACGTTGTGTCACCACCCTCAAACTGTTGCCAAACAAAACACATGCCTGAGGGCATTGAGGATGCGCAGCAAGTGATGATGGAGAACAACCCCAAGCTGGTGCTTTCCGGAGACAGCATTTCGCAAGAAGCTTCAGGGGCTGCTGGTTCACCCTACTCTCGACAACTCAATGGTGAGTTGACCTATTTCCTTCACGCAGGCTATTCTTCTCTTTTCCTCTTCCTGCCATTGCTGGCCAACTTAGTTCTTTCCCATGTATCTTCTTGGCAGTGACTGATCCTAAATCTGATTGTTTCGCCCTTCATCTCTGGCTTTTGTTTTGTGCACATCCAGTCGTCCTCTGTCACTCATCATCAACTGAACTAGTGGCTTCCTCTTCTTCTATTTGTCTAATGTTTTTGCCTTTCAATGTTTGTATGGATATTGTCATGTTGCTTGCTTACCTTCACTTCGTTCAGGGCCTGTCTCAAATGTAGTTTTTCCCCGTGATCTTTCCTCCATTGCACACTTGTACCAGAGCACGGGAGGTTTTTCCCGTCAGCCTAGCTGTAAATTAATCCTGGTACTCGGACAGTCCCTGCCGTCTTCGTTGTTTGTTGCTCTCTCTCTTCCTCCTGTTTCCTTAGATAAGATCAATTAACACTTGGTTGAAAGAATTTTTACAGTTTTTGTTTTCTATTATAAGTTAGACAATCGTGGCGACACACCTGGCTTCTCGTCTAGGGTGTCAATGTGTTTTGTCGTACCTAATGTGTACAAATAGATACCGATGCTTGTAAACCACTGTTAAAGAGGCAGAAGTTCTAGAAGTTGCAGTTCTCACTTCCTTCGTGCCGAAGTCATTCTGGGCTTTCCTTTTTTCTCTTCGACCGAATACAAACCCATTTCGTTCCGTTCCGACAATCGGTCAGTGAGTGATTTCTATGGGTTTCGGGCCAGAACTACGTGTTTTAACAACGTTAAAAGCACCACAACCAACACTATATTCCTCAAATGTGCTCTGACCTTGCGTTCAGTTCTAACACTATATTCCTCAAGTGTGCTCTGACCTTGCGTTCAGTTCTGATTCGGCCATTCCTTGTGTGTACATTCCTTTTCAAAAATGTGAAAAGGCCGAGGGAGGTCCACACATCTACTTAGCTGGTCTGCTCCATTGAGTTGTGCTGCACAGAGCAGATACAGCTGATCGGAAGCGACATGCCTGGTGCCTCGTGAACAAGTCAGGGGAAACGCCAGTGACGTGGGTGCGAGAATGAACACAGATGGACCTGGGACTTTGGGAGCAAATGAGAAGAGTTCAGTGATTTCTCAGTAGTATATAATTTGTGGAACCTCATCATGCGTTACTTAATGTTAAAAATTGCTTACCATTGAGAATTCATTTCATTGAGCGTTGACGGTTGCTTTTTCTTCACCCTGGAACAGCCGGAAAAGACATGCGATCTGCACAAGCTGAGCATAGACAGAGCCCAGCAAGGTATGCAGCACACCATGTCACATGATTTGCACAAGCTGAGCATACACATAGCCCAGCAAGTTACGCTACACACCATCTTACGTGATCTGCCCAAGCTGAGCATACACAGAGCCCAGCAAGTTACGCCGCACACCATGTCACATGATTTGCACAAGCTGAGCACAGACAGAGCCCAACAAGTTACACGATTTGCACAAGCTGAGCACAGACAGAGCCCAGCAAGTTACGCGATTTGCACAAGCTGAGCATACACAGAGCCCAGCAAGTTACGCTGCACACCATGTAAAGGATGTTCGCCATACTTTGTTCTTCTATTAAACCAATGAAGGCTGCAAGAACTTCACACTCACAAGGTGCTTGCCACGTCAAAACTCACCATATCCATTATTCCAGTGAATAGCTGGATATGGAATCTTGAGTAAAGCTTACTCGATACTTGGGCAATCAAAGAACGGCTGGTTTCGATGCAAGTCATGTCTGCAAACTACGTTCAGTTACACAGCTGCGGATTTCTTGAAAAACGAAAATCAGATAAAAGTACAATAAGACTTCTCCAGAACTGGCAGTGTGACTGAACATATTATGCTAAACTGTCAGGAGACGCGATCAGAATGTAGAAAACATCTGAAGTGGAAGGAGAAGCTGTCTCATTTTAGCGACTGGCTGCTTCAATTTACGACAGCTAAAGCGCCACACTGCGAGGAGTTAGATGCGTCCTTTCCTATTGCAAGTGAGGGTTGAAGTGTGCTGGAGATGACACCAGGCTCTAACAGTCTCAATCACCCTTACTGATTGCATGGTTCTAG
>JAOWAR010019470.1:0-13740 GCA_028571005.1 Clathrina lutea
GTTCTGACTGAGCTCATACTAGCCTTACGTAGTTCTGACTGAGGTCATACTCGCCTTACTGAGGTCATGCTAGCCTTACTTAGTTCTGACTGAGGTCATACTAGCCCTACGTAGTTCTGACTGAGGTCATGCTAGCCTTACGTCGTTCTGATTGAGGTCATGCTAGCCTTACGTAGTTCTGATAGAGGTCATGCTAGCCTTACTTAGCCCTGACTGAGGGCATTCTAGCCTTGCGTAGTTCTGACTGAGGTCAAGCTAGCCTTACGTAGTTCTGACTGAGGGCATACTAGCCTTAAATAGTTCTGACTGACGTCATGCTAGCCTTACTTAGTTCTGACTGAGCTCATACTAGCCTTACGTAGTTCTGACTGAGGTCATACTCGCCTTACTGAGGTCATGCTAGCCTTCCTTAGTTCTGACAAAGGTCATACTAGCCTTACGTAGTTCTGACTGAGGCCATGCTAGCCTCACGTCGTTCTAACTGAGGTCATGCTAGCCTTACCTAGTTCTGACTGAGGTCATACTAGCCTTACGTAGCTCTGATTGAGGTCATACTAGCCTTACTTAGTTCTGACTGAGCTCATACTAGCCTTACTTAGTTCTGACTGAGGTCATGCTAGCCTTACTTAATTCTGACTGAGGTCATGCTAGCCTTACCTAGTTCTGACTGTGGTCATACTAGCCTTACTTAGTTCTGATTGAGGTCATACTAGCCTTACGTAGTTCTGACTGAGGTCATGCTAGCCTTGCTTAGTTCTGACTGAGGTCATGCTAGCCTTACGTAGTTCTGACTGAGGTCATGCTAGCCTTACTAAGCTCTGACTGAGGTGATGCTAGCCTTACTGAGTTCTGACGGAGGTTATACTAGCCTTACTTAGTTCTGAATGAGCTCATACTAGCCTTACGTAGTTTTGATTGAGGTCATGCTAGCCTTACTTAGTTCTGACTGAGGTCATGCTAGCCTTACTTAGTTCTGACTGACGTCATGCTACCCGTACTTAGCTCTCACTGAGCTCATGTTAGCCTTACGTAGTTCTGACTGAGGTCATACTGGCCTTACTTAATTCTGACTGAGGTCATGCTAGCCTTACTTAGTTCTGACTAAGGTCATACTAGCAACACTTAGTTCTGATTGAGCTCAAACTAGCCTTACTTAGTTCTGACTGAGCTCATACTAGCCTTACGTAGTTCTGACTGAGGTCATACTGGCCTTACTGTTCATGCTAACCTTACTTAGTTCTGATTGAGGTCATACCAGTTTTACTTAGGTCTGACTGAGGTCGTGCTAGCCTTACTTAGTTCTGACTGAGGTCATTTTAGCCTTCCTTAGTTCTGACTGAGGTCAGGCTGGCCTAAATTAGTTCTGACTGAGGTCATCCTAGCCTTACTTAGTTCTGATTGAGGTCATGCTAGCGTTACTTACTTCTGACTGAGGTCATGCTAGCCTTACTTAGTTCTGACTGCGGTGGTATAAGCCTTAATAAGTTCTTACTGAGGTCATACTAGCCTTACGTAGTTCTGACTGAGGTCATGCTAGCCTTCCTTATTTCTGACTGAGGTCATGCTAGCCTTACTTTGTTCTGTCTGAGGTCAAACTAGCCTTACTTAGCTCTGACCGAGGTCATACTAACCTTACGTAGTCCTGATTGAGGTCAAGCCAGCCTTACATAGTTCTGACTGAGGTCATACTAGCCTTACGTAGTACTGATTGAGGTCATGCTAGCGTTACGTAGTTCTGACTGAGGTCATGCTAGCCTTACTTAGTTCTGACTGAGGTCATACTAGCCTTACGTAGATCTGATTGAGGTCATGCTAGCGTTACGTAGTTCTGACTGAGGTCATGGTAGCCTTACTTTGTTCTGACTGCGTTGAAATAGCCTTACTTAGTTCTGACTGAGGTCATACTAGCCTTACTTAGTTCTGACTGAGGTCATGCTATCCTTAGTTAGTTCTTACTGAGGTCATGTTAGCCTTACGTAGTTCTGACTGAGGTCATAATAGCCTTATTTAGTTCTGACTGACATCATGCTACCCTTACTTAGCTCTGACTGAGGTCATGTTAGCCTTAGGTAGTTTTGACTGAGGTCATACTACCCTTACATACTTCTGACTGAGGTCATGCTAGCGTTCCTTAGTTCTGATTGAGGTCAAACTAGCCTTATTTAGTTCAGACTGAGCTCATACTAGCCTTACATAGTTCTGACTGAGGTCATACTGGCCTTACTGAGGTCATGCTAGCCTTATGTAGTTCTGACTGAGGTCATGCTAAGCTTACTTAGCTCTGACTGACGGCATCCCACCTTTGCCTAGTTCTGACTGACGTCATGCTAGCCTTACGTAGTTCTTACTGAGGGCATACTAGCCTTACTTAGCTCTGACTGAGGGCATTCTAGCTGTGCGTAGTTCTGACTGAGGGCATACTTGCCTTACGTAGTTCTGACTGAGGTCATGCTAGCCTTACTTGGTTCTGACTGAGGTCATACTAGCCTTACTTAGTTCTGACTGAGCTCATACTAGCCTTACGTAGTTCTGACTGAGGTCATACTGGCCTTACTGAGGTCATGCTAGCCTTACTTAGTTCTGACTGAGGTCATGCTAGCCTTAATTAGTTTTGACTGAGGTCGTGCTAGCCTTACGTAGTTCTGACTGAGGTCATTTTAGCCTTCCTTAGTTCTGACTGAGGTCATGCTAGCCTTAATTAGTTCTGACTGAGGTCATGCTAGCCTTACTTAGTTCTGATTGAGGTCATGCTAGCGTTACTTACTTCTGACTGAGGTCATGCTAGCCTTCCTTAGTTCTGACTGCGGTGGTATAAGCCTTATTAAGTTCTTACTGAGGTCATACTAGCCTTACGTAGTTCTGACTGAGGTCATGCTAGCCCTCCTTATTTCTGACTGAGGTCAGTCTAGCCTTACTTAGTTCTGTCTGAGGTCATACTAGCCTTACTTACCTCTGACCGAGGTCATACTAGGCGTACGTAGTCCTGATTGAGGTTAAGCTAGCCTTACATAGTTCTGACTGAGGTCATGCTAGCGTTACGTAGTTCTGACTGAGGTCATGCTAGCCTTAATTTGTTCTGACTGAGGTCATACTAGCGTTACTTAGTTCTGATTGAGGTCAAACTGGCCTTACTTAGTTTTGACTGAGCTCATACTAGCCTTAGGTAGATCTGACTGAGGTGATACTGGCCTTATTGAGGTCATGCTAGCCTTACATAGTTCTGACCGAGGTCATACTAGGTTTACGTAGTTCTTACTGAGGTCATGCTGGCCTTACCTATTTCCTACTGAGGTCATACTAGCCTTACGTAGCTCTGATTGAGGTCATACCAGCCTTACTTAGTTCTGACTGAGGTCAAGCTAGCCTTACTTAGTTCTGACTGAGCTCAAACTAGCCTTACGTAGTTCTGACTGAGGTCATGCTAGCGTTTCTTAGATCTGACTGAACACATGCTAGCCTTACGTAGTTTTGACTGAGGTCATGCTAGCCTTACTTAGTTCTGACTGAGATCATGCTAGCCTTTCTTTGTTCTGACTGAAGTCATACTAGCCTTACGTAGTTTTGACTGAGGTCATACTAACTTTACTTAGTTCTGACTGAGGTCACTTTAGCCTCACTTAGTTCTGACTGAGGTCATGCTAGCCTTAATTAGTTCTGACTGAGCTCATACTAGCCTTACGCAGTTCTGATTGAGGTCAAGCTAGCGTTACTTACTTCTGACTGAGGTCATGCTAGCCTTACTTATTTCTGACTGCGGTGATAATAGCCTTACTTTGTTCTGACTAAGGTCATACTAGCCTTACGTAGTTCTCACTGAGGTCTTGCTAGCCTTAATTAGTTCTGACTGAGCTCATACTAGCCTTACGTAGTTCTGATTGAGGTCATGCTAGCCTTACGTAGTTCTGACCGAGGTCATGCTAGCCTTCCTTAGCTCTGACTAAGGGCATGCTAGCCGTGCGTAGTTCTGACCTAGGTCGTGCTAGCCTTACTTAGTTCTGACTGCGGTGATAATAACCTTACTTAGTTCTGACTAAAGTCATACGAGCCTTACTTAGTTCTGACTGAGGTCATGCTAGCCTTACTTAGTTCTGACTGAGGTCATGCTAGCCTTACTTGGTTCTGACTGAGGTCATGCTAGCCTTACTTAGTTCTGACTGAGGTCATGCTAGCCTTACTTAGTTCTGACTGAGGTCATACTAGCCTTACTTAGTTCTGACTGAGGTCATACCAGCCTTACTTAGTTCTGACTTATGTTAAGCTAGCCTTAAGTAGTTCATACTGAGGTCATGCTAGCCTTACTTAGTTCTGACTGAGGTCATGCTAGCCTTTTTTAGTTCTGACTTAGGTCATACTAGACTTACGTAGTTCTGACTGAAGTCATGCTAGCGTTACGTCGTTCTGACTTAGGTCATGCTAGCCTCACTTAGTTCTGACTGCGGTGATAATTGCCTTTCTTAGTTCTGACTGAGGTCAAACTAGCCTTACGTAGTTCTGACCGAGGTCATGCTAGCCTTACTTAGTTCTGACTGAGCTCATGCTAGCCTTACTTAGTTCTGACTGAGGTCATACTAGCCTTACTTAGTTCTGACTGAAGTCATATTAGCCTTAGTTTTGACTGAGGTCATACTGGCCTTACTGAGGTCATGCTAGCCTTACGTAGTTCTGATTGAGGTCAAACTAGCCTTACTTAGTTCTGACTGAGATCATAATAGCCTTACGTAGTTCTGACTGAGGTGATACTAACCTTTCTTAGTTCTAACTGAGGTCATGCTAGCCTTACTTAGTTCTGACTGAGGTCATGCTAGCCTTAAGTAGTTCTGACTGAGGTCATGCTAGCCTTACTTAGTTCTGACTGAGGTCATGCTAGCCCGATCCTGAGAAGACATGTTAGGGTGATTCTCTTTCCCTTCTGCCCAGGCGGTCGTTGCAAACCAGAGAGATGCAAGCAGCTTGCCTTCAATTTCCTCCGCTGGCAGTGGCATCGGCTGACGGCCAGGCAACATCAGCCCCATCCTTGATCACGATCACCAAACTATGATCTTCTACTCCAACGGTTCAAACTATGACCTTCTACCCTAGCAGTCCAAACTATGACCTTCTACTCTAACAGTCCAAACTATCACCTTCTATTCTAACGGTCCAATCTATGACCTTCTACTCTAACAGTCCAATCTATGACCTTCTACTCTAACAGTCCAAGCCTTCGACTCTAACAGTCCAATCTATGACCTTCGACTCTAACAGTCCAATCTATGACCTTCTACTCTAACAGTCCAATCTATGACCTTCGACTCTAACAGTTCAATCTATGACCTTCGACTCTAACAGTCTAATCTATGACCTTCTACTCTAACAGTCCAATCTATGACCTTCTACTCTAACAGTCCAATCTATGACCTTCTACTCTAACAGTCCAATCTATGACGTTCGACTCTAACAGTCTCGTGAATTTGGTTTATCTTGTCGTGCTAAGCCATTAGTCAGCTTTGCAAGTTGGTTGTTTTGGTCATTAGTTTCGTGAGTGATTTGATAGTCCAGGCTCGAAAGTTGACCATTTAGGGTCTTAATTTCAGTGCGTAATTTCTTAAACTGATTCTCTTGGTACTCCATCTCCTCATGTATATACCTAGTTTGGTTGCCCAGTTTACCGTCAATTTTGCCAAGGTGCTTTACAGTTTGATTATGCATGATCCCAATAATTTTATCCAGATTCTCAGAGAGATTTTGCAGGCTCTTAGCCCAGTTTTCCAGGTTGAAAGTTCGATTTTCAAAGTTGGCAGTTCGATTTTCCAGGGTGACCGTTTGATGTTCCAGGGTGACCGGTCGATTTTCCAGGTTGACAGCTCAATTTTCCAGGTTCACAGTTCGATTTTCCAGGTTCACAGTTTGATTTTCCAAGTTGACAGTTCGATTTTCCAGGTTGACAGTTCGATTTTCCAAGTTCACAGTTCGATTTTCCAGGTTGACAGTTCGATTTTCGAGGTTGACAGTTCGATTTTCCAGGTTGACAGTTCGATTTTCCAGGTTGACAGTTCGATTTTCCAGGTTGACTGTCCAATTTTCCATGGTAACAATTCGATTTTCCAGGGTGACAGTTCGATTTTCCAGGTTGACTGTTCGATTTTCCAGGGTGACAGTTCGATTTTCCAGGTTGACTGTTCGATTTGCCAAGTTGATAGTTTGAACTTCAAAGTTGACAGTTCGATTTTCCAGGTTGACAGTTCGAATATCCAAGTTGACAGTTTCAATTTCAAAGTTGACAGTTCGATTTTCAAGGTTGACAGTTCGATTTTCCAAATTGACAGTTTGATTTTCCAAGTTGACAGTTCGATTTTCCAGGTTGACAGTTCGATTTTCTACTTCCCTTATTCGATTTTCCATTTCCGCTATCTAAAACAGAAAAAGAGGAAAAGTTTGGGTTGGTCTTGAAAGAAAGAAGCCATTCTCGTGATTAGGGTGGAGAAGACTTACTCAGAAGGATGCACTGATCATGTTGTTTGTACAGCACATATAGTACGCGTACTTGCACACAGCAATCCACAGGGAACGTGCTTATTCTGTTCCACCCCCAGTCAATTGGAGAACGGATGTTGAATATTTCGATTGGACCGTCCTTGCATAAATTCCCTCAGCAAAATGCAGCAGAAGTAGCATAGCCAACGGTGAAAAATGACCTTTGTCACTTAGGTAGTCTGTTTCATAGGTCCCTAGCGTTGTTCGTGACAAGGAGACTAGTATATGAAGGGACACCTCTGCGTTCCATGCTAAATCACTTCGGCCGGACATGAAGTAAGTTCAATGCCAAGCGTATGATTGTGACCTGGCTTAACCCGCAGAGGTCAGTACGAAGGTGCCAGAAGCTGACAACCAGAAACACTTTCATAGAAATTAGGAAGTCCATTCATAGAGCAGGCTGACAATCAGAACTCCTTTCATGGAGTGCAATCCAAGCCAGGGTTTCTCAGCCAACTAGGATGTATCTACAACTGGAAACGCGGGTCCAGCCCACTAAGTACTCCAGCTTCCGGATTGTGTAGATCTGCATTATGCACCCATTGAACAACAACAACAAAAAAAAGACACTATTCACCGGACACGTCGAAGAGAGGAACCCATTGGCCTCCCTACGCTAGTGCGTAAGCTACCATCGCTGCGTCATAGTGCACGTGCACAGTTGGAAATTTGAAAAACGTATTAATGAAGCTGAAAATCTGGGAAGAAAATGAACCTTCAAACAAATTTCTTTTCTGTCCATTCCCGATTGGCACAGACCGGATTCGAACCTGCGACGAAACGGCGCCTAGCCGAACGGAAATCCCAGTGTCAATTGCTCAGACCAATCCACCAGCTTAAAAAAGTTGGCTTCATGTCGAGCTTTGGGTATTATTAAAATCAAGTCTCAAAATGACGCTGCGTAGCACGGAGGTGTCCTTCTATGATGCTGGTTTCCTTTTCTCCATCAACAACTAGGCCGAAATGTCGCTTCAAATTGGTATTTTCTTGAAGCTGGAATGGAAAGAAGGCGACCTGCAATGTCTGTGACCTTGGGACATTCTGCAAAGTAACTGTCACGCACTGCTTACACAATTTCCTGTGCTTGCCTGATTCCAAGTTCCGCTGCTCTCCTTGCGCTGTTTTCCCTTCTTTTTCTTCTTTCTTTGAACTAATGCCAAACTGTGAGTCATGACTCAGCATCGATCACAAAAACGGGCTCAAATTTAGAGAGCCACCCCCCTGATTTCACCAGGAGTTAAGGGAAGTTTTACCCCTTTGCTATCTATGTAACTACATCCGTCACACATTTATTGAGTTGTGCAATGTAAGGCCCACCTATCCTGCAGGTGAATGCTGAAAAATAGACCCCAATATCTGTTTGTTAAACTGAGTTATGGTGAAAAGAATAATGGCGGATCAAAATTTTAGTTCACCACTGTCTCTTCCTTTTACATGGTATGACAGGGTTAGAACAGGTCCCCAAAACCATAAACCTTCCTCAAGACCTGCTACAGGTTTTCCAAACTCAAATTTTCCCAAAGATAGTGGGGACATTATACTGACAAGTTGATTTTGTGTTATACTATGGTATGGGACCATGAACCAATCACCGGTCAATGTTACTGTACCCCGTAAACACAGCACAAAATAGCGCGCTGACGGAATCACAACTCTTGAAAGAGTAGTGCTTCTCAATGACGTGTGTAGCGCCTAAGAAACTTCAGCAGCGAAGCTCTCCTGCCAAAGCAAGAACTGGCATCTCCTGAGGCAGGCCCCTCAGCTGGCCCGGCATGCTCTGCAGCATTGATAACTGGACTAGGTCCACACGTGCAACACACATTTGCTTGTGCCTCTTCACTCGAAGACAGTATCTACTGCTGGTGAGCAGCGTTGTTCAACCCATGTTTCTTTCCGGCCATATGGCTAATAAGAGTGGCCTTTCCCTTGTTAGAGACATAGAATGTTTTTGAACATACAATGCACCGAGCTCTCAATCGGGACAGCAAGTCCGCAGCCAGCCAATCCTTGTACTTAGGATAGGTTACAGCCATTGTCCCTGCAAGAAAAAAACACTTTCCTATGATTTCTAAAACAACAAACTAGCTCGGGGGCTGTGCTGATTGCTCACTGCAGCCGAGTGCTGAGATTGAAGTATGGAGTGTAAGGAAAAATAGTGGCCTTTTTAGTAGAAGGAAGACGACAGCAGATCAAGGTTAGGCAATGGAAAAAGGATGCTGTAGGCTACCTACAGGCAACTGACTTGAGCGAGTGAGCGAGAGAGAGAGGGAGAGAGAGGGGGGGGAGAGAGAGAGGGAGAGGGAGAAGAGAAAGAGGGAGAGTGTGAGATAGAGAGAGAAGGAAAGAGGGAGAGAGCCAGAGAGAGAGAGAGAGAGAGAGAGCGAGAGAGAGAGAGCGACACATGGTCCAGCGAGTCATTTTTTCTTTTGGTGATCTGGTGACCTGAAGGGTGACCAGGACCCATACTTTTAGCTTAATATATGCTCCTTAAGCCCAGTTGCCATACTTTTTCCAAAACTCATTCTTTTTGGGTGCTTTTTCCATACTTTTTCAGGTCTGGAAACCCAAAAAATTAAATTCCATGCTTTTTCCAAACTTTGTAAAACCCGTATGAACCCTGTATTATCAGTGCATCTTTGTGATTGCCTCACTACTGGGTGCTCGAAAAGCGAAGTCTCAAATTTTTGAAAACTCATGAAGTACATAGTGGAAAGAACCATATTTGGGCATACACATTGCTAATTTAAAAACAACTTGAGATACCGTATACGGGAAGAAAATGGACTTTTCCTAGTGCCGTTTTTAGATCTATGATTGAAGAGGTGGTGTAGAAGATTTGAAGTCCATCCGGTAAGTACCATCTGAACTATGATTATTCAAAATTGGGGAGTCAAGAGGAAACAGAGTTTAAAGTTCCTGCTTACGCAGCCCTCGGCTTGAAATTCTCAGACATCAGTAACGTTTTATTGATTACAATAAAGAAACATCACACCTTTTCACGGCCTTTCCATGAAAAGCGCAGAAAGTGTGAAGTCAGTCAGCAAGGGGTAGAAATACCTGCCACAGGCACCATCGAACACTGCCGGTATAGGTCACAGAAACTAAGCCCTAACCGATGATCCAAAGCAATATTCTAAACATCACATTAAGCCAATAATGTGCTAGGTAATTAGGCATGAATAAATCGAACTGTTGCAAACAGCCAGAAAGATGTTGAGCTTACCGTAGTTGTAAATTCCCGAGACCGTCTCTCCATTTCTTTAATGAGGGTTTGAATAGCCATGGAGGAATTTGTGGTATCTGTGCAGACAGGATGTTGACCAGCAATGCTGTTGGGCTTAAACCAGTGACCAAAAGCGGTTTTTATGCGCTAAAGTTTTTCACTGGTCCCCAACCCTCTGGGATTAATAATGCTAAGGAATCATGATTGGACAGTAAAATTTTGAGAGTAAAATTGAACAAGTGTTAAAGATCGTTTCATCACAAATGCTGTGGTTATCCCTGGTCCCCAATGCATGGAGAAATCCTATAAAGGACGCGTGTGTGCATGGAAGTGCGGCGGAATATCTAGCTGAAATCAATCATTTCTTAATCTTCTTCAATGCTTCTTTGAGAGTTTGATGGCCGCCAAAGAGGGGATAGCGAGCAATCTTTACTGCCATGCAACCTCAGATTTGTTCCGAATGAATGGCAATAAGTTCAATCGAAGAGAAGCTAACTTTACACTGCAAAAGACAAATCTTCAGTAGCGATTGTTTTCACCAAACAGCCAATATAGCCCTTTCAGTATCGAGAAATTTTTGGGTGGCGAAGGAAACCAAAGCTTCCACTCAGAATGTCGTGTCACCCGCATTCTTTTTATTGTGTGTGTCACTGTAGTCTTCCTTCACGAAGGAAGTCTCGCTGAATCGAATGACCAGCCCCTTCAAAGATCCACCATGCATCAACCTGCATTGCTCTGGTTTAGGCACCGTCCAGAAGTCGGTTGCTCACGGTGGCTGATTTTGCATCTATCTGCTCCCCAATGAGCAGTGGCATCAGCTGTGAGGAGTTTACACTCCGGTGTTCACTATCAGTGATGCCGCCAAGTTGGTCGCAAAGCACCAGCGAGGTGCCCTCATGTCAAAGGTCGACCTGAAGTCCACTTTCCACCTGGAGCCTGCTCATTCCGCTGATTGTCGCTTCCCAGGTTGCTTTCGGCAAAGCAGAAACTCTGTAGACCTAGAGCTTCCTTTTGGGTCTGCCCTGCCTCTGCCATCTTCAATCACCTGGGCAGCACACTTGAGTTTATCTTGGGGAACAACTACAACGTACATGACCTCCTCCGCTATCTTGATGATTTCCACACGGTGAGCGCGTCTCCATTGTCTCCAGCCACATCCACCGCTGTCATACAGAAGGTCACCATTCTTCCCGTCCTCAACAGCCTTAGCGTTCCTGTATCCGACTCACCTGGCAAGGTCGTCGGCCCGACAACCATGTTCACCCTGCTATCCAGTTTTATTCCATGCACAAGGAAATTTTGTGGCCCGATGACAAACTGGCCAAGCTTCACCAGGCCGTCTTGGAGCGCGGCAGGGGTCAGCCATGCACCAAATGCGAACTTCTCTCCCTCGTTGGCTTCCTAGCATTTGCAGCGGAAGTCGTACCGCCGGGCAGGACCTGCACTCGTTGACTCATTGACCGATACCTCCCCTCCGGTAATGGCTGTATGCTGATCCTGGACCTCGCGTGGAGCAAGTCTCCGGACTTCGAGCTCTTCACCGATGCATCCAGTTTATCTGGCTACAACGCCTATTTCAAGGGCCATTGGAGCAACGGTCGCTGGACACCTGCCCAGAGCAAGCCCTTCACCTGGGAGGAGTTTTTCCCCAATGCGCTGTCCTACCGTCTCTAGGGTCACTGGTGGGTGCAATACAAGCTCCTGGTGCACTGCCACAAATCGTCAGTTGTTGTCATCGAGGAATCTGGTACCTCTCAGGACTCCATGTGACTCAGCTGGTCCAGCACACCTTCAGTGCTGTTAAGCGTCAGTTCATCATCTACATGTATGTGCAGCACATTTTGGGTTTGTCTGATGTTCTTGCTGACTCCCTCTCTTATTTTCTGATGATGCGACTTTGTCAGCTGGTGCCGCAGGCGGACCAATAACCATTGGCCCATACCATGCCGCACAACTGGTGGACTAGTTGGAGGCGGAGGCTGAGGGCCTCATTGCAGCCAGCGTGGCCGAGAGCTCATGACGTACATACCCAGGTTGCGAACAGGTCCACCGGCCGTTATACGGCGCAAGTGTTGGAGGGGGTTCCAGCACCTGAGCATGGACTGCTGCTGTTCGTTGATCACCTGAGCCGCCACGGTGCCAGCGCACGAACTGCCAAGGTCTAGATCTACGCCGTGGGTGTCCGACATATGAATGTGAGAAGCGCTGTGGATGTGGCAGCATTCGGTGGACCGCGACTTGCAGCGGCACTGCATGGTCTGCAACGACTTGGACGAAGACCTCGGCAGCTTCGACCTCCGCTCACCCTGGCTCAGCTCCGTAGTTTGACTGCCAGGCTGGCTGCAACATCATCGATCCCATCATCTGACCACGCGCATGCTGTGGGTAGCAGTTGCCTTGGCATACTTTGGCGTCCTCAGGGTGTCAGAGTATACCTCCGTCTCAATCGTCAACAAGCAAGCTCTCGCATGCGATTGTCAGCGGGCACCCTGATGACTGCAAGTACTCACTCTGGGCTTCTTCCATCCTGTCTCTTTTTTCCCCTTCTGTACTGCAATTCACAATACATGGCTCACTACCACTCCTGGTCTGCGTCATTGCTGGCATGCTTGGTTGACTTTGGGAGGGTAGCTGGCAAAAGTGGCTGTTCAGTTTGCTTTACAGTCTTCCTATAGCTTCTCTAGCGAAAGCAGTCTGATCTGACACAAGTTAAGCAAACGTGCTCCCACATTGTGGGCTCCGTGCCTTTCAGGTAGCAGGTGGAGGATAAACGGCCAGGTCAGAGCAAGCAAACGATCCGCACGTTAAGATAGCAAATAGGGTTGTGAACCGCAGTGTCACAGCGCAAGCAATATAGATCTATGGATGCCAGCGTCTCTGCCACAACACCTCTCATTCCTGCCAACCCTGGTTTCCTTGCCTAATGAGTAAGAGTTACAAGGGAGACTTTTGGGTTATGGAGACTTTCATCTAAATCTACAAAGTAGATGGTGTGTGAAAAAAAACTTGTTCGAACATCCTGTTTAAAAACGGAGCAACTTTTGACTTTGGGTATCTCAATTTTTGTGAGACCTCCTGGGACAATTTCAAATTGAGTTTTGAACTAAAAACTAAAGATCACCGTCAAATTTTGAACTATTTTTTTTTCACTTTTTGTCAATTTCCCCATTCAATCGCATACAAATCATGGCAGCCCAAAAGTGTCTGGTTTTCAAAAACTAGATGGTGTAATGCTCCAATTCTTTGACACATGCCTTATTTTGTCCAAATCTTTAAATATCAAAAGTTTAGGGTGTGTTTATAGGTAAAATTGAATGCTATGGAGCCTCCTTAAATGGAGTCACAAGTCAAGAGCGGAGTGAAGTGAAGCTCTCTCAAGTTGACAACAATTAGGTATGTCTTTAATCATCAGTCAGAGTATTCCTGAGGAATGAGTACATTCTAGGTCCCCCACCTGAAAGTCAACAGCCCACCAAACCGAAGGAGGAAATAGAAGACGCTCCTAAATGAAGATGATCCTTTCTTCAGGGTCCGCACTCTGTTTTCGGTTGCCATTTCCAGGATTCTCCAGGACATTTTTTGGTGCTTGTCCTAGGACCTTCCCCATCCCAGCAATCGCTTCTTCACGGCTAAATCTACAAAACACCCGTTTCCATCTGGCAGACAACTTGTCGCCAGGGCATCATTCTAGCCAAGCGTGATCTTCCAGCCACTTGTCGCTAAACGTGAACTTCCCCTTGGGCATCCTCTCATCCGCAGCTGAATTAAAAGACAGGTTGTTCACACCGTTAGTCTCTGAAAGTTCTGTTTGACACCACCATATCGGTCGGACGTTCGAATGTTGACGTCGACGGGTGACTAGATCTTGTACACCTTAGCGTAGTCTACAAACGGTAGAGATCTGCCTCGACCTATGTCTTTCTGCCAATTAGTAAACTTAGGATTTAACGACTTCGGGTATAACAACACATTGCTGATAACGACATTTTCTGCTTGCCCAGAAC
>JAOWAR010019581.1:0-13737 GCA_028571005.1 Clathrina lutea
CTCCGAATCATTTTCTGCTGGGTGGAGAAGTGGGAGGCACGTTTGCCGTGGAAGCTGACAACCAGTGGCACCCCTTGCATCGGCGTTGGCGAGTGATCCAGGAATTACTTCGACAAGTGTGGCGGCGATGGATGAAAGAAGAGTGGCTGCCATCTTTGAACCGTCTTCCTAAGTGGACTCGCGCCGGAGAAAATCTTGAGGTTGGCACTGTTGTTTTGCTTATTTCTGCTGACACGCCGCAGTGACAGTGGCTGTTGGGACGGGTGGTTGAGACTTATGCCGGTGGAGATGGAAAAGTGTGCGTTGCGAAGGTGCAAATGGGAGACAAATTCTACACTCGCTCGATCACAAGAATCTGTCCGTTGTTTGATTGACATTTGATGACACGCTTTCCTTCCCCATTAATAATTTTTTCTCAGAAAGTTGCATTTCTTTGTGTTTTCAAGTTGTGAGTTTTTTTCTTTCAGTTACTTTTGAAAATAGTTATTTCAAGGAGGGGGAATGTTACTAAATAAGCTGCCATTTTTCTTTGTTGTCATGAGAACATGCTACCTAGTTGCTAAGGCGCCATCTTTTTTCTTATGCAACGTGCGCAAAATTGCAAAATGTAGTTGCGCTGTTGTTGCAAGTTGTGTGCTTCTCAAGTCCACTTGTCCTTGGATTTTTTTGTTGAAACTTTGTTGCACATGTTACAAGAGTAAATCCTTCTTCGCCAATGTGCTGTGATTGCGTGCATGGCAAAGAATGCATTGGGCCTTTGGATCGTCAGAAAACCTTCGGAACAACGCCCTTTTTTGACCGAAAAAATCTCAAGAAAAAACATCATGTGATTATCGTGACAGCGCACGAGTCACCGATTGACCACTCAGCCTCACTCAGGCATGAGTCGCTGACGAGTCATGAGTCGCTGACGAGTCGTGAGTCATGAGTCAGTCATGAGCGGAAGGAAATGAGGTTCCGCACTTGCTTCGCCACTCCTCAAGGAATAACTTCTTGGTCTTTGCGTAGACAACCTGGCTGATGGGTGAGCAATCAATTTACAATTTATCCTTTTGCCCAGAAGTCCTTCGGGAAGCGCCTCCAATCTTGGGTCAGCTATCGTTAAAACTTGCTGATAGTTGGTTTAGCAGGATGGGAAGAAGTGCAGCTTCTTCATGCGAGTTAAACACTCTCCCCATGCATTCCCTGAAAGAGGCTCTTCATCCAAGACTCCAAACTCCAGAAAAAACTTATTTTGCTGCTTCTTTGAATGTTGCTGGTTTAGCCAGACTGTTTTACAAACATCCACTTTACAACATTAGCACCGTGACAACTTCATATAATTGCATCACTCCTGTCTAGCCTAGATAAGTATGGGCATCAATGGACTCCTTCAAGTCCTCACTATGCCATGGCAGTTGCTTGGTGATTGATAAAGTGATGAAGGGTGCCATGACTGTACTACTTTCAGTCAGTTTATTTTGCATGTGAACAGAAAAACCAACATTTCAACTGTTTTTCTTATTACAATATACAATGTTATGCCAACAGATGTTGAAACAAGCTGAAATCGATCTTTGCAGCCTGGGTGGTTCTGTCAAGTCTACACATGTCAGGGCCTTTGTTTTTGAATCAATCCGGGGCGATAAAGTGTCTTTGAGTCCCATGGCACTGATTCCAGATCTTTAACTGACTAACTGACAAGCTAAGTTTGTGTGTCGGGAGGTAAGGATCATTATGAGCATGGGTTTTTTTCATGATCGTACTTACAGGTAAGCCAAACTTGGCATATTGTTTTGAACACACTGCGGTACTGTGGTGAGACCTCGGCGACTGCAGTTGGCATTACCAATCCATGAGATTTTGCATGGGCCGCACGCACAGGCTGTCATGACAGCGGAAAGCAGCCATACACCAACACGGAACTGCGCCAAGATTGCAAGGCCACGGTGTCGGAAGAAAGGACTTGGCTCCATTGCTATACAGACGCAGTCCGTGCACCTGTATACGACATTTAAATCCAAATGCGCAGAGACAAAGCCGCTCTTCAATCAGTGATGGCCGGCAACGACGACTGGGCGGCAATAAGCACTATACACTTCGGTCCAGTCTCCAGCCAGAGCGGAGAGGAACTTTTAATGCCTATTGCTGAAAAGCAACCTTTGGCTCTTGCCTTGAGTTTGAGGAAGACCATGCATGCGTCGTCGACGCTGTAACCACCCGAGACAAAGTCAACATGTGATGCAGCTCATGCTTCTTTGTGGGGCAACTGTCAGCTATAGATCTGCTCAGTTGATCCTGAAATACACGGTTCTGAGGAAAGAACCAAAAAGGTAGTCATTTGGAAAATGCGTCTCTTCATTCTTTGGCATTCCACCGCTTTTCACTATATAGCCGGCAGTCGCTAACATAAGATCTACGCATACTCGATATTTGACTTTTACTGAAAGAGTGTTCCTATTACCGGCCTTCGCAAAGTGCTGGTCCTCGAAGAGGACGCATCAATTGTCTTAAGTAGTTTCAATATTTCTTTGTAACTGATTTTTTTGTGTACAGTTATACATAGGCCGTAAAATGCTTGAAGCTTACCTCTTGAAGCAGTTCACACGCCAGGCTCAGCAGCGCGAACAATGGAGACTTGTAAGTCCGACGTGTATAGCTCTTGGACAGCAACAGCAGCCGGACACAGGAACAGGAGGACGGAACGGAGTCGTAACTGTTTATTTTTAACACCGTTCTTAGCCAACTCAGCCCACCAACCAACTCAAGTATACCCACCCGAAAAACTTTAAACCAAAACCAAACAAGGCCCTAGGCTATCGAGTGATCTTGAGGCTAAATTTGGAGCTTTCCTGTCTGCCGATATCTCGGCACCAGAAGACTTGCACTGCCAGCTTTCCTTGACATGTATCAAATTTTAACTTGCACATGTTGCAGAGTTGAGTGCGGAGGTTGCCACCATCTGGACAAGTGGATCTACATGTGGAGACGAAGTGTTATTTAGGTATTTAGGTTATTTATTTTAAATCGGTGGAGGTATATGGTATACTGTAGGTAGATGCTTGCAAAATTGTCATTAGGCGCGCTCTTCCAGTGCGATGTTTGCCGTCCACATATCCGTCTCGACCAGGACGAGAAACGGAACAAATGCATGTATGTCTTGGCCCAACACCCAGGTAGGAGTAAGTCTGCTTCTGGTTCAAGTTAACTACCCTGAGTAGCAGTCGATAGCCGGAGCGCTGTTTTAAAGAATGGCGACTGTTGGAAGAAGAAAGTGAGGATGATCTCTCGGATGAGTATCACAATGAGGAAGATAATTCCAAAAGCAGCTCCAGCTCGGAATGCCCTATTCAACCCGTTTCTCCCAACGTCGTTCCAGCGGGAGAAAGCCCGAGGCACCAGGCGCTAACTTTTGTGCCAACAGCAGACCTACAGAGAAAACTGAGCGCTTAAATGGGGAGCCACGTACGAAGAGGCGACAACGTTAACGAAGGAAAAGAGGCCAAAACCACCCAAAGAACATCTCGGTGCGCGACGAGTTCGCAAGTTACACGGGGAGTTAACTGAACAAATTGGCATTTACATGGCCGTGCATGATAATCAGTGGCAATTTCGATCGGCGTTCACCATGCCAGGGCTAAGTAAATCTTATCTAAATCCATTCATTATATTATGCATGATCAACCTGCCTGTGACAGTTTGATATTCATGTAGGCTGCAACCCTCGGCGTCGATGCTGTTATGTCATGGTGTCAAGTTGAGGTGTCATATTTTTATAGACCAGACATGCCTTTCAACATCTTCAGCATCTTGCCTCGTTCTTCTCAAAAGACAAAGAATCGAAAGATAACTCAACTTACATAGGCAACTAGTAAAAGTAGTAGGTGGAAAGTAGCAGGTGAGAAGTAGCAGGTGAGACGGTGATAAAACAGAAAAGGAAAAGAAGGCATCTGCATTATTACCATCCTGGGGACAGGATTCACCTGTTGTCTCACACATACTGAGGTGCCACTTTGGGTCAAGCCTGAGTCTGTGTTCAGTTTATATGTTGTTGCTGGAGCTTGAAGGCTTGCAGTTGGTGTTTGGTCTCAGCCAGTGCAGTCCTCGTGGTGAGCGGGTAGGGACATTACATTTGGCGACGAGCCGAGGATAATGGACAAGTACCCGCGCATCGAGGAGTTCGACCACGAACTGGACGACTGGCAGTCGTATAGGGAACGTCTCGAGCAGTTATTTCTCGTCAAGGGTCATAGCGGCAGCGATACAGAAGACTGGACGGCCAGGAGGGTGGGAAGGAGACTTATGACCTGTTGAAGACGTTAGCGGCTCCACAAAAATCCGCTGAGAAATCGTTCGAGGAGCTCTGTGCTGTTGGAAAGCCATTGCTCGCTAAAACCGTCCATCATCATGCGCCACTTTTTGTTCTATACTAGAAGCTGCAAACTGAATGAATCAGTAAAGGACTATGTTGCTGCTCTAAGGAAACTGGGCATGGAGTGCGAGTTTGCAGGTAGTTTGGAAGAAAATCTGCGGGACCGTCTCGTGTGTGGGATCAACGATGTGTCCGTTCAACGCAAGATGCTGTCTGAGACCTCATTGGACCTGAAGAAGGCCATGGCAATCGCCACTACAGCTGAAGCGACGGAGAAACATGTTCGCAAACTGGGGAGGCACGTCCAAGAATTCGGCCGCTCTGGGTGCACTGGGCCCAATGTTCCAGGGGATGAGCGCAGCGTACACAAAGTATGACCCCCGACCATGGAAAACGGGAAATCCACAGGCAGCCGCATGGGCAAGCAACAATGCGGCTACTGCTGTGGCAACATGAGGCACAGGGCTGATGAGTGTAGGTGGCTTGAAGCTGAGTGCCACCGTTGCGGGAAGAGAGGACACTTGGCGCGGATGTGCCGTGGAAGCTCCTGTCCTGCGCGTGAAACTAAGCAACGCCAGATGCGTCAGGTCAGAGAGCCGGCACAAGACGATTGGCTCGACGAAGAGTTGGACACGGTAACAGCCATCACAGCGACGTCCGTCGAGGTGAATCGGTGCGGTGACCAGCGAGGCGTCCGGTCGCGGAGGCCAATCATAGTGCGGGCACAGGTGAATGGTCGTCCGATCGAGATGGAGGTGGACATGGGGGCGGCCGTCTCCCTGGTGTCGTAGCGAACATTCAGAAAGGTCTGGCGTAATGAACCCCCTCGCCTGACGCCGTGCGACTTAAGACTGCGCAGTTATACCAGTGACAACATACCTGTTTGTAGGCAAACGCAGGTCATGGTCCAGGTTCGCGAGAGCACGGAGCCGGAAGTCCGCCACACTTTACTGCTGGTGGTGGTTGAGGGCAGCGGGCCGCTCTTGCTGGGCCGTGACTGGAAACAAGTAATTAAGCTGAACTGGCCTGCCATCATCTCGCCTGTCAGAGTGGATGGTGAGGCAGCCGGGGACCAACTAAGTCGCCTACTAAAACATGTGAGTGTGTTCGAGCCTGGATTGGGGAAGGACACTGGAGGCTTGGTCCACATCCGTCTGTGCCAGGATGCGCTACCAAAATTCTGCCACGCATGTCCGGTGCCGTTGGCGTGCAAGCAGGCCGTCGAGGATGAGTTGACTCGGCTGGTGGAGGAGGGCGTCATAGAACCCGTTGCCCATTCTGAATGGGCATCACCGGTCGTTTGTGTGGCAAAGGAGGACGGCAGTGTGAGGATTTGTGGGGACTACAAAAGAGCAGTCAACCCGGTGTGTTTGGTGGACCATTATCCGCTCCCGAAGGTCGAGGAAACGCTGGCCACACTTGCAGGCTGCAAGCGCTTCTCAAAGGTGGACCTTTCCCAAGCGTACCTACAGCTTCCACTTGACCCTGAGAGTCGCCAATACACGACAATCAACACGCACAAGGGTCTGTTTCAGTATTCATGCATGCTGTTCGGTATATCCGCAGCCTCGGCCGTTTTTCAGAAGCGGATAGAGGAGGTTCTGCGTGGAGTTCCACATACACTAGTGAGAGCGGATGACATCCTGGTGTCTGGAGAGAGCGATGCAGACCACATCAATAACCTCGGCGAGGTCCTGAGGTGGCTGTCAGAAGCGGGCCTACAAGCTAAGCGCCCCAAGTGCCACTTTATGGTACCCGAGGTAACGTACATGGGTTACGTGGTTAGTGAGCATGGCCATCGTCCATTGGAGCACAAGGCCGATGCTATCCTCAAGGCACCGCAGCCGAAGGACGTCACGCAGTCGAAGAGTTTCTTGGGAATGTTAAACTACTACGGGCGATTTCTGCCGCGTCTGTCCACCGTACTAGAACCACTGCACGTATTGCTGCGAAAGGGTCATGGTTGGCAGTGGGATCTCGGCCAGCAGGGGGCGTTTCAGGAAGCAAAGAGACTACTTGCATCAGCCGACATATTGGTCCATTACAACCCAGCATTGCCCATCAGCGTCAAGTGTGATGCTTCGCCGTATGGTGTGGGGGCGGTACTTTCCCACCGACTGCCGGACAGTTCAGAGAGGTCAGTGGCGTACACGTCGCGTACCATGACTGAGGCTAAACGGAGGTATGCCCAGTTTGACAGAAAGGCGTTGCCCAGTTTGACAGAGAGGCGTTGGCCATCGTATACGGCACTCGACAGCTCCATAACTACCTGGTGGGCCGTCACTTTGACCTGGTTACTGACCACGAGCCGCTGCTGGGGGTATTCGGCGAAGGCAGGCTGGTGCCGCTCATGGCTTCGAGCAGAATGGTCCGGTGGATACTCCGCCTACAGGCTTACACTTGCCATCTACAGCACTGGGCAGGCCGTTTCAACCAGAACGCCGACACCTTGAGTTGCCTGCCGAGGCCATCAGTGGGAGGGGTGTTGCCTGCATACACTGGGGTGCCGCCAGAGACAACGCTACTGGTCAAGAGACTGCAGGAGGGGCCCGTGACGGCGAATGACATCCGGAAAGGGACCGTGATCCGCAACTGGCCGTCGTCCGCCGTCACACACTGGCTGGATGGCCCCAGGCCGTTGAGGCGGCGTTGAAGCCATTCTGGCGTTTGAAACATGAGCTGTCGGTACATGATGGCTGTGTGTTGAGAGGGGCGAGAGTGGTGGTTCCCACGACGCTCAGAGGGGCGTGTACAGCGGAGCTGCACTTGGGACACCCGGGAATTGTGCGGTTGAAGGCCCTCGCCCGTTCGTACATGTGGTGGCCCGGCATCGATAAGGATCTGGAGGAGGCCGTGGGTACATGCCAGACATGTCAGACATGCCAGCGGAAGCCTTAGCGCAGCGAGTTGCACCTGTGGGAGTGGCCAGTGGCCCCATGGGAGAGACTTCACGTGGATTACGCCGGGCCAGTTGAGAATCACATGCTCCTCATGGTAAGTGGACGCACACTCAAAGTGGCTGGAAGAGGCAGCATCTCGGGGATCCACTGCGGGCATTACCATCAGTCATTTGAGGAAGATGTTCTCAACCCATGGGGTGCCTAAGTGTGTCGTCACGGATAATGGGCCGGCTTTTGCGAGCGAAAGAGTTTGCAAGTTTCATGCAGGCTAATGGTATCTGGCATGTTCGTACAAGACCCTATCACCCAACGTCAAATGGGCAAGCGGAGTGGGCCGTACAAGTAGTGAAGGCAGGGCCGCGTCGACAGGCCGGGCCGTCGTCGGAAGCGCGCCTGGCCAAATTCCTGTTGCAGTACCGGATCACGCCTCACTCAACAACGGGGGTGGCCCCGTGTCATCTGCTCATTGGCCGTATTCTCGAGACGAGGTTGGATCGACTTTTCCCAGATGTAAAGGATCGGGTGCGACAACAGCAAGAACGTCAGTCCAAGCATCACAACCAGAGCGCCCGAACCCGTCAGTTCGAGGTAGGCGATCCTGTGTATGCCCGGGATTTTGGGAACAGTTCGTCGAAGACAGAATGGGTGCCTGGATTGAGTGATTACGAGCATCACTGGCCCACTCAGTTACTTATGCGACGCCGCAGGGAAGGGGATACACCGGTTCCACGTTGACCAGTTGAGACGTCGCCGGATCGGTGTACCAGCCACCTCAACGGGCAATCTGGAGGGGGAAGGCCTGCAGGTGGGTGAGACGCCGCCAGGAAACGAGACGCCGCTGGCAAACAAGACTGATGCCACGTCCGAGTTGCTGGCTGTGGTGCTGGAGATGGATGAACCAAGAGCAGTCAGTCCAATGCCACAGGAGGGTGTACCGGTGAATACTCCAATGGATGTGCCTCGCCAGTTGGAGATCAAGGAGCAACCTTGCCGGTCGGCACATGTTCACAAGGCACCAGTTCGCTCTGGCTTTGACTAACTTGACAGCATATCATTTATTGTTAGGTGTTCTGGACTGAGGGGGGAGAAGTGTCATGTCATGGTGTCAAGTTGTATTGATGCGCCATTTGGGTTTAAGCGTGGGTCGCGTGGATCTGTGTTCTGTTGATGCCACGGTGTTGTTGTTGTTTGAGTTGAAGACATGCCGTTTGTGTTTAGTCTCAGCCCGGCAGTGCTGTCCTCGTGGTGAGCGGGTGGGAACATTACAACTACTGCTCCACTCAAAGAGATTTTAGAAAAACCTTTGGGATGTTAAGAGCTGGTGAGCGGGGACAAACACTCTTGAGGCAACGGCCACTGGCTATACGAGGTGAAAAATCCTCCTGGCAGCGATCCATTGCCGCTTTTTGGAGTTTATGTCACACGAAAGAAGCAGCTGTGTTTTTCATTTTCCCGCTCTTTTTTTTTATGTTATCACGCCCTTTCTGGCGAGAAGAAACAATCCAGTTTTCGCAAGGAAAGCGACTCTCCAGCTTCATCAGATTACTTCTAGGGCGTCTTGGGACATTATTACTTGCCAGTGTCGGCGGTAGCTATTCTTTTTCGGGAAGCATGGAGACGAAAACGGGCATTGCTGTCGAGGTTGAGCTCGCAAAGTGTGCTCTACGATTGCCATTGGTACAAATCCAATTGTTGGGGGATTCCTCGAGATTTTTCGTCCTTTTGATTTGCCTCATCTTTAGAACGTGGGAATACCTTTCTCAGTGCAAAACTCTGGGGAAAACCGACAAGTAAACCTTGCCTTTCACCTGGTGGGCCACTATTGAGCCCCCAGCTCTACAGAGTATGGGCGTCGATCAAATGTTCTTCCACAAGTCTATTCCTCCATGTGGTCATATCTCCTGTGAAACTTAGTGTGCCGGTGACTGCGATTTTCAGTTCAACACCCTTTTAAGTTCTTGTCACGATCACATGCCGTCACGAGCAAGAATTTACAATTGAAACCTCTGAACACAACATCCCCGAGAGAAAGTTAAATTGAAAAACTCAGAGAAAGCACAGAGCTATAAACCTGACTATGATTTCATATGGATCTAGCCATGCAATGGGCAATTGCATTTTGCAATATAGCCATCCATGAATAAGACAAAAGAAGTTTCCATAAACATCCCATACAGATCAACGAAGCAAGATGATAATCAACACCCGGTGACCAGTTCATGGATGCATAATTAGCACAATTCTAGACTTGAAAATGGCCCCTGAACCATGGTCCAAAAATCTCTTAGAAAAAACTGAAAAGGCTAAGGAGAGAAGTGGACATTCAAAGGGAAAAAAGTAAATGCAGATCAGCGAGAAACAAACAAGCACTGAAATGAAGTGTCCTGAAAGAAGAGAGTAATCCAACTGACAAGCACGGTATGTTTACACGTGATACAAGAGAGATAAGAGAAAGAGAGAGAGAGCTAGGGCTAGAGAGAGAGAGAGAGAGAGAGAGGGAAAGAGAGAGGGAGAGGGAGAGTGAGAGGGAAAGAGGATCTGGGGTTACAAAAATAGCAAGAAAAGCAAAGAAAGGTAGAGAATAAATTCAACCTGCGTCAGAGCATGGAGATAAATGAAGAGAGCGGACAAGTGGAGCAGTCATTCAAATGAATATTGAAACCAAAAAGAAAAAAATCGGCAATTACGATCAATACAATACACAGGGATAGAAAGGCATTCACATAGTTCATACTTCAGTTGTCCTCGTCTTGGCTGTCATCGTCTCCTCTCCTCTGCACAGTGACCTCTTGTGCCAGATGGCGCAGGAGACGAGGCGTCTCTTCGCTTCCTCCCTCGGTACGCATGCAGTGCACTATCTCCTCCATGGCTGACTCTGCGGCCCTCCATGCAGCCACGGCTTGCTCTTGGTTCGGCTGAAGGGCGATCACTTCTTGCTCCATTCTCGCATGCTGCCTCTGTGGAAGGATGGCTTGGAGCTGCTGCAGGATTTCGAGAAGGCCATGCGACACTTGCACATCAGGGCTGAGACGTTGGTGGCAGAGAAGGCAAAACTTCATGATGTGCTCGACAACCTGATGAGCTTCAAAGCACGCTCTTGCCGTGTGGCTGCAATGAACGTCCTGGGTGGTAGCCAGTGGGGCATTAAACAATTGCCGTAGTGTGTGTAGGTGATGGATGACATTGTCCGCAAACACCTCTCCAGTTGATTGCACAGCTGTGACAAAATAGCCAGGTGGGTACCGCCAACGTTTCTGGGGACACCTGACAAAAGATGGAATAGTTTTATGGTCACGCTGGTCTGCATTTGAGCGGAATCGATATACCAAAATTAATTACATTACTTCTGGCATGTCTATTGACTTTACCCTGGAGTCTCTAGCAGCTGTACTCGCTACATTCTTGTAACTCTAGCAGCTGTGCTCGCTACATTCTTGTAACTCATGTTTCCCTTTCCTAATTTTCCTTTTATGGTCGGATATTTGTGAAGTTTTGCCATAACTTTATTTGTGATGGAGCATCATTATCACATTACCGACTACCTTTCTTGTCCAGAGAACTATACTACTGGAAAAATGAAGAGGGTGGAAAAGGGAAAGAAATTATTTGAAAATATTCACCGACAACAAGTAGAGCAATTAACATGCAACTACTGTTACAATCATGGTGCAGTAATACTAAAACAAATATGTAAATAAGGGTGGAGAAGAGATTTCATGGAGAGGAAGAGAGGGAGAGCACCAGCATAAGGGAGCATCTCATAAATTCACAGTTTGATTCGAAACGTAAGTCATTTCGAAGAGGGGGAGGGGTTAATTTCATGATCGAATAGTAAGCGAACAAATCGCACTTTTTCGTGTAGTTGCGCAGAACGTCGTGCTCGGCACTAAGGTTCGGGTGCTCATCTATATCTGCACCCGGATTGGTAGCCTAGCCCTGGCGCCGCTGGCCAGAAGCTTCCGGAACCAGTCAACGCGTAGACCTACGGCTCCACACCTTGTGTACTAGACTTCGTAACCTTTGTTGAGTCATGTTGACTCGTGTACATCCAGACGTTGCTCACCTTGTAGCTCCAGTTCTCGCATCGTCTGGAGTGTGCTTTTCGATCAGCAGGGCTGCAGTGTGCTGAAGTAAGAAATCGATATGTTCTGGCAGACCACTTTGCTCGGAACACTTTCTCCCCAGAGGAAGGTGCATGCACAGCCAGCCAACAGGTACGAGTGGTTCATCAACGTTTAAATTGCTATGCAGTCTTGCTGCAGGCATCCATCACTGAGGGAAGCCAAGCGCCCGGCAGACAAGGCTTGGAAGGAAGGCTCAAAGGCCTCTGTTGATGCCATAATGGACACTGCATCCGAAAAAGGCCGGATTTCAGGCTCGTCGGTGGTTGTAAACTATTTTGCCCGACCAATGCCCAGGCTACATTTGGACTCGAGATCCGAAACGCAAGCTTTGGATACACATGAGGAACTCTGTAATTATGAGCAGGAGCCAATATTAAAAAGTGCGGTGCTGTTCGTATACGGGAGGGGAGGGGGTAAAAAGCTATATGAAATAGATTATGCTTGGAATCAAACTATGAACTTCTGAGATGCTCCCTAAGTTTACATCATCAGACACTCAACATTTCGGTCAGGGTGGCACCGACCTTCTTTAGGAATTTGAACAAAATGCTGATAATGACCAGAAAACCAAACAAATAGCAGACAAAATATCCCCAGCCTCCAAGTTTTGACGGTAAGCCAAGTTCAGTGATGAGAAACAATAATAACCTATATCTATTTCTAATCAGGGAGTGAATGAGTGCGTCCCAAGAGAGTGCTCAACACATGCGAGCATGCAGAGCTTAACAGAAGAAACAACAGGCAGGACACCTCAGCTCCACGCTACCAGTGGTTTCACGTTGATAGGATCATCAGGCGAAAACAAATTGTAGCCAACTACCACACTAATATAAAGAGTAGGAAAGGGGCGGAAAAGGGTGACAAGAGAGAGGTGACAGAGGCGCTAGATGCTACACTGGAGGTGTGAAGGAGAAGTACAAACCGCGTGAAGATGCGTAGCAAAATACAAAATACAAAATACAAAGAATACGAGCAGGGGAACTTTAACGTCATGGCCACGGGATTTTGCGAGCAAAGTTGGAAAGATAGAACTTGTTGGCGTGGCGACATTTCAAAACTACATGTAACTCCCATCTCTTGTTCAGCAAAGATGCCGGGCTGGCATCAAATATCGACAATTTCTCAGCCAGGCAGAGGTTACACCGTTTCGAGCTAACTGAATACTCCCGGGCCCTCCTCAAAATCCTCCATTCCACACGGTAACCTCCGCCTGCCCACTAGTTTGTTTACGACGTTTGATGTCGTTGAGTTTTATCCGTCTATAACTGACGATATCATCCGGAGGGCGCTTGACTTTGCCCATTGTCACATGCTGCATTCCCAATGATCAGATGGACATCCGGAATTCGCGCAAGTCGCTGCTGTTTAGCGAGGGCCGTGCTTGGGCGAAATTAAATTAAATTAAATGCGGTACTGCTGGCCTCTTCGATGTGACTATGGGCAGTGACGATGGTGCCGAGATTTGCGAACTTGTTGGAATGTTTGGGCTTGCGCAGTTGCCTAATCGCTATCGCTCGGGGAGCTTAGGACTTTACCGTGACGATGGACTGGGAGTTTTTCACGGTATTTCCGGAAGTGAGGCGGAACGGATTTCCAAGGACTTACAGCAGCGGTTCAACTACCTTGGATTGCGCATTACGGTGGCCACGAGGCTCTCTAAAGATTACGTACTTCCTAGGCGCAACCCTCAACCTGAACAACGGACTACAACAGTACCCGTGCCGTAAGCCTAATGATAGACCACTTTACATCCACCGGAAGTCGGACCACCCGCCATGCACGCGTCTCAACCACCTGCCCATGCCTACAGCCATCGGACGACGGCTGACGGATCTTTCTAATGATGCAGAAGTTTTTTGCACAGTCCGCCAGCCTCTATAATGACGCGTTAAAGGACAGTGGATATGCCATGATATGCAGAGACGGTGAATTTCATCGAGAAACGGAAGCGACAACGCCAGCGAGTGCGCATGCACCGCCGCTGTAGACGTGTGACCTGGTTTAATTAACCCCCTATTCAGCCGAACTGTTTCGACCAATATCGGGAGGACTATTCTCCGCCTAATTGACCGACATTTCCCGAAAGGTTCCACCCTTCACCCGATTTTCAACCGCAATACAGTAAAAGTGAGCTATAGTTGCATGAACAATGTGGCCAGTATTATCAGCGACCATAACACCCGCGTTCACAGGGCCGGCCAGGAACGGAGAGAGCTGGATCGCAGCTGCAGCTGTCGTCACCCCGAGGACTGCCCGCTCGATGGCCACTGCCTCAGTAGTGAGATTGTTCACCAAGCGACTGTAGACACGGACGACGGTGCTGCACCGATGACTTACATTGGCAGTACTGGTACAACATTCA
>JAOWAR010019692.1:0-13733 GCA_028571005.1 Clathrina lutea
CCTCCGGGACGAGTCTGATTGGGATTCTTGGGATAGTCGTCTCCGGGGCGAGGTTGATCTGTATTTGGAGGGTTACCACCTCCGGGGCGAGTCTGATTTGGATACTGGGGATCACCGCCTCTGGGGTGAGGCCAATCTGGGTTCTGAGGTTCACCGCTCCCAGATCGAGGTTGATCTGGGTTCTGGGGGTCACCGCCTCTAGGGCGAGGTCGATCTGTATTCGGAGGGCTAGGTCGATCTGTATTTGGAGGGCGAGGCCCATCTGTATTCGGAGGGCGACCACCTCCGGGGCGAGGTCGATCTGGATTCTGAGGGTCACCGCCTCCGGGACGAGTCTGATTGGGATTCTTGGGATAGTCGTCTCCGGGGCGAGGTTGATCTGTATTTGGAGGGTTACCGCCTCCAAGGCGAGGTTGATCTGTATTTGGAGGGCTACCACCTCCGGGGCGAGGTCGATATGGATTCTGAGGGCTACCGCCTCCAGGGTGAGTCTGATTTGGCTTCCGGGGATCACCGTCTCCAGGGCGAGGTCGATCTGGATTCTGAGGGTTATCGCCTCCAGGGCGAGTCTGATTTGGCTCCCGGGGATCGGCGACTCCAGGGCGAGGTCGATCTGGATTCTTGGGATTCCTACCTGCACATGTAAAGGTGCATAGCAATTTTAGTACAATGAAGGCAATGCAAAGCTCTGTCACTCCATTCTTTGGGGCGTTGATGTGGAGTGGTGCTCTGGGTACAGCAAGGGCCTCATTTCTTGAAGCAAGAAATATCAGAAGTCATGCTGTCGCTGAGCGGGTTCAATCGGAAACTAACAAGACTTACCTGCCCTTGTGACACTAGCTCTCACCTGGAATGTTTGGCTGGTTTGGGTCTTCCCCTCTGGGGCGAGGACGTTGTGTGCGTGGGGGATCTGTGGGTTCCCCTATATTTTCGGAGGAAAAGAAGAAAAACGATAACATGTGACTAAGGGAACAACGTTTTGGCCTAAGCTTACATGACTTGAGATAACTGGATTCTTCAAACTGGATCCCCTTGTGAACTAAGCTTATGCATCAGGCATGGACTGAGGATAAACTGCATGCATATGATCTCACGTCCCCTTAAAAGATAAGAAAAACGTTGATCTGTTCTTGCCGGAGTGATGTACACTCAAACCCCCATTATCCGGAGACCTCGGGACCAGACACTGCTTCAAACTGAGAATTTCCCATAATTCAGAATTTTATATCCTAAATCTCAAATACCTTTTTTGAAGGTGACCGTCCATGTGGAAAGGGAGCCAGCATGCCCACAACGCTGGACTTTGTACAAGCATGCCCACAACAATAGATGTTGTGTGGTATAAACTCAAGTCTATTCTATACATTAGATAGATAGAGATGGGGAAGGAAAAAAGATATCACGGGAGCATATTCCAACCAGTGGATACAAGGCCAAGCGCAGCAGGAATACCTGCGGCAATATGAACCACTCCGCCACTCGGCCAATTCAACAGAATTTGCTCTGTGCACATGGTGATCTTTGGGTATTCCAACTGCACATGGTCCATGCCATTGGGGTGGGAAGGGAGAAAATATGAGACATGAGGCCAGCGAAAAGAGAAGCAAAAAAATAGGGTCCAGAGCTGGAAAAACGACAGAATCTAGAAATTTTTTCCGACCAACTGGGCAAGATTAGAGAACTTTGAACTGACGAAAAGAAACATTAAGACCGGCTATGCTAGCTTGGACGCCACCGCAGGTTGAGGCCAGCTGTGCTAGGCCAAGTGGCGTCTCAGATTTAATGCTTGCTGCTCATGTAGCCGTTCTTTCCTTCCATGCTCTTCCCTATTCAACATCTTGTCATTTTTGATTTTGGAAAAGTGATATCCCAGTTTTTGCAACCATCGCCGGTTTCGAGCCTTCAAAACAGTGCTAAGCCGTCAGAATCATGTGACACCCTTACCAATAACCATCAGTCTGCCAGAGTTCCAGCCTGTCTTGCCGTTGTCGAGGGTGACAGAGCAGCGGTACTCTCCGCTATCTGAAATGCGGAGATCCCAGATGCTGAGAGAGCTATTGGCCAGTTTCGATATGTTGTACACCACACTTCTTTGCCTGTCGATCGGGCGGCCATCGGGGCGTAGCCAGACAACAGAGATGATTGTCGCTGGCTCAAGAAGATGAGCACTGCACTCAAACATGGCTGTCTGTGCTTCCACTCTGCGTGCAACACTCGGAGAGACGGTCACTGAAGGGGCTGCAGGTTTGCATTGGAAAAGAAAAGACCATGGATACAAATACTGGCATGTTACCATGGATACCAATACTGGCATGTTACCATGGATACCAATACCGGCATGTTTGAATCTTGAAGTTGAAAACACTTTCTAGTGTTGACTCACATTACAACACATGCAGTAGTCTTCCTGATCACTGGCCAGAAGCTCTTGTTGGGCTTTGTTTCGGCTGGGTTGCACTGGCCTATTTCAGGCCAAACACCAAAATGAAGAACTGCTGAAAAATGTAGGCTGAACTAAGGTACAATCCAAAGACATGAGAAGGTCCTACTCCTCGTTTTTGGCAATGTAGCACCTCTCCCATCTTACGATTGCAACAGCTCTTGCTCTTTTTAGTTCTTGTTTCGCTTGGCCTGAAGAATGCTAGAGCAACCTGGCCAAAACGTCACCCAACAACTGCTTTTAACTCGTGAATAGGAAGATAAATCTATTTTTTCCTTTCTTGATCTCAACATGCTCCATCTTCCACTTTCTCTGCACCGTGATAATGCCAACACAAGCCCAGTGCAGAACAACTGAGATAGAGGCAAGGGTCAAACATTTGCAATTCTTATCAGCTGAGTGGACCTGCTAGTGAATGAAAAGTGTAGAGCCACATCACTGACTGGGATTTGATAAAGCATTAATCGCGAAGCACTTTTGCAATAACATATATGGACATATATGGACATGCACCGAAGGCCTCACCGCCAATGGTGGCAGTAATTATATTGTACAACATATTGGCAATGTCAACAGTTTATCTTGAAGTGTGCACAATAACTGGATGTACAAACCATTTTTTGGCATGAACACAACCATACCAGGAAGCTCTTATTTTGTGAACACAGAGCACAAGCATGCCAGAATTTACGCAATCACGACGATGCAACGCCTTAGTTTGGTTTACAGTGTGTAAAGACGGCATCACTTTGGCCACGGGCCCAGACTTGGTGTGCATTGACGCATGACCCTCCTCACATTTGTCAGGTTGACACTGGCAGCTGGGTACTTACCCTTGGGGTTAAAGTCGCTCGCCTCTGCGTGACGCTGACAAATGACAGCTGCCGAAACCAGCAGTTGTAGGAGGACGGGTATCTGTATAATGATAGTCCAAGAAGGACATAACATTATTCACATGTGCTTGTAATTGTCTCACCGTGACCAGGCTGTGCACTATGCATGACTTCTGGAGAGCTAGTAAATGCCTGAAACTGGGGAGAAACTATGCTCCATGACGATCTGTTGTATATCATTACCTATTCGGGACAACCAAAACAACAGTACATGTATACCACCACATAACAATTCTTAATATACGGGTGCTTATTCTTGATATTGACAGTGGTACTTTATTGATATAGCCACCTGGGTACACTACCTATCAGCAGGCTTGCAATGAATATGAAACCCTGCAAGCGGGTATGAAATGGAAGCCCACACCTTTGCACAGTGACCCGGCTACAGTATGTAATGGAAATATACACCTCTGCACAGTGACCCGGCTACAGTATGTAATAGGAATATACCCCTCTGCACAGTGACCACATGGCTGCAGTACGTAATAGAAATATACACCTCTGCATAGTGACCACACTCCTACAGTATGTAATGGAAATATACACCTCTGCATAGTGACCACACGCCTACAGTATGTAATGGAAATATACGTATACACCTCTGCACAGTGACCACACGGCTACAGTATGGAATGGAAAAATACATCTCTGCATAGTGACCGGCACACGCCTACAGTATGGAATAGAAATATACACCTCTCCACAGTGACAGGGCCACACAGCTCCAGTATGTAACAGAAATATACACCTCTGGACAGTGATCACACGGCTACAGTATGGAATAGAAATATACACCTCTGCACAGCGACCACACAGCTACAGTATGTAATGGAAATATACACCTCTGCACAGTGACCACACAGCTACAGCATGTAAAGGAAATATACGTATACATCTCTGCGCAGTGATCACATGGCTACAGTATGTAATGGAAATATACACCTCTGCACCGTGACGACACGCCTACAGTATACTAGTATGCCAGTAATCGAAATATACACCTCTGCACAGCCCATCTCAGTCACCATGTGGCTACAGGGCACCGGGGAAGACGGTGACAAGTGAGCACTCAATCCTTGTCAAAGAAGAAAAAAGATTGGCGAGGAACGAAAGCCGATGCACGAAAAAAGACATCATGTCCTAAATATCCGTAACGACGTCCTCCGTTATGACGTCATCCATAATGACGTCCTCCGGGTTCATGACGCCAGCATCAAGAACTTAGATGCTTTCGAGGAATTCAGCCGGGGTGTTCAGCGTAGATCAGTACCAGTGCATGCCAAACCGGGACGCCCACTCCAGCCAAGAAGCTTGTCCGCGGATAGAAACCACCTATTTTCATGCGAAGAAATGCATAAAACTCCCCAGGAGCTCCGTCGAGTTTTCAGTAGCAGAGCAAGGTCGGCAAAACTTGCTTCAGACAAATGAGAATTCAACGCCATGGCAGGCAGAGATTGCTGCATGGCTTCACTCGTGGTATCCTGCAGGGCATCGTCCGTCGCAGAGGCAGAGCGACTTCTTGGCTATTGGAAAGGCCGGGAAACCTATACCGATGCGTGACTTAATATTCTTCCCCGTCTCTGCAATTGCACAGAGGAAACGTGCATGCTACGGTGCGGTCTTTCTTCTTTGCTTGCTGCGTTATCTGGAACGATCTTCCCAAGCAAATTCAAGAGATTAAACAATCCCCTTTCTTTAAGGCACCGTTAGATTAACTGCATGTGGGCCAATGCTAATTTAAATTCGACCCCTACCACTCTCCTTCAGCCAGCTCTAGTTTCTTGTAGGCTCCTATACGTTGTTTGTACATGCACAAAACCTTTCTACTTTTCTACTGGGCCTCAATTTACGAGTGCTTTCCTTAGTCGGTCTGACATGGCTGTAATTGTGAACGGTGACCCCCCTCGATAATCGATTAGAGGCACTTTTCTCTATCTGCGGAAACCTCAAATAAAAAAATGATGAAAAAAAAAACAGGCTGAAAGCACGTTACAGGCTTTTGGCGTTTGAAATGCAGTCCCGAAACGCTGGGTGGTTTCAGATGGTCCGGCGGGTGTTCCAACCAGGCTGGAAGCGATTTCAAGTCTGGACTCAGCCTGCACCTTTTCGCACAAGGTCAGTTGGAATTTGGAGAAAACGAGAAGAAGGACTGGCCATGGCGTAGAAAAGCTTCGTCCATTGGGCTTCTTCAGGTGTAACTTATAAAAGAAAAACAACTTGGACCGAGACCGCAATTTGTATGGAGCACACACAGGGCCGGAGGCGAAATGTGTAAAATGACAGGTTTTCTGCTCGCTGACTCTTCTCATTGTCGCAGCCAATGAATTTGAAGCAGAGCTCTGGATGTGAAGAGACCATGTCTCCAAGCCGGTCGAGGCATTAAGGTCGAAAAAAGGCCGAGGCTTTTTCGGAGGTCCTTTATTCGTCCGCGATGCCGAGCGCAAAGAAATTATTGTACTTATTTCAGTTGAAATCGTTCAAATGGATCTCAGTTGATCCAAAAAATATTCAGGTGCAACTTTTCCATTCCTTGCATAAAGGTCCACCACGTGGCCTTCTTTCCAGTTTGTTCTTGCTCTGGTCGATGAAATAAGGATAATGGATGTCGCGGAACCTTTTTCTAAAAGGCCTAGACATGGTGACGCGTCTTTCTCAGCAGTTGCCGCAGTCTTAGACTTTTGCGAGCCGCAGGCAACGAACGACTCCACAGCCTTTTGGACAAGAACTTTCGAAGAGTTTTTTAAGGAGAAAAACATCGCTCTTGACTTCAAAGTTAAAAGCCTACTCTTCTAAGGAGTTGAGCGAAGCTCTGTGCTTGTTTTACATTCGTATGCGGACGAAGGCAGGCGGGTATTAAGAACGAAATAGTTATCTCACAGAGTCGCGCGGCCATTGGTCTCTATCTCTCCAAGACGCTGCAAGGAGCTCACTCAAGTGCTGCAGCACACCCTGCCGCTGTGACTTTTCAGAAAAAAAGGTCATTACTTCCAATAAAAGCCGCTTAAAGCGATCAGTAAGGGTGAATAATACTACAGTTGGAAAAGTATGTGTGTCAGTGGGAACTTGAATTAAGTCCAATAGCTGAATTTTGGACTGATAGCATACGCAATAATATCTTGGCCTCAGTAAACGTTTAGGCGCAGCAATTTCAGCAACTTGGGAACACAGCCTCGAGTGTAGTTGGGCTGGATGTCTGACATGTTTTTTTTTTTCACATCCAGAGCTCTGCTTCGAAATTCAGTTTATCATTGCAGGTGCACTCGCAAACCACACAAGTGCATGTACCCTCGTTTGTCCGACCGCAGCGCAACTCTGAGGCGGCAACGCTAAGGCGGCGGCAATAGCCCTGGTCACGTCTGCCAGTGCGCGAGGAAATGTCTTGTCACCGCCACTATCATCACAGGATTGGCCAGGGAGCGTTTCGCTTGGCCCCGGGCCGCGAATTGAAGATGGAGGACTTTCTCGTCTGGATGAAAGGACGGCCCGATGTTTTCCCAGATGTTCACTGATTACGAGTATCAACTGGACCTCTTGTTCGAGCGCTTGTCTAAATAATGCTCTGAAGTCAAAGTCGTAGCCTGTCAAACGAGGGCCTACTTGCTTGAGAGAAAGAAAAGTATAGATCTTGTTCTTTGTATCGCCATGACAACCATGTGAATGTATCGGTACTAGGTGCAGGGATTTTTCCGTAGCCTTAGCCTATTACTGCTGGGACAATGCCGTCGACTCTTTCAGGTTTTGACGAGAGTGAATGAGAGGGTGGAAACTTACCGAGGGTTGGCGGCGCTTCTTGCTCACGACTGTCGCCGTGGCCATGGCGCTGCGACGAAACGTCCAAAAGGGAGCGTCTGAAGTTAGGCCTCCTAATACTGTTGGCGTTGGCAAGTTGCTGCCTATAGCCTAAGCCTCAGCAGCCGAGCTGTCTCCACGACGTCTCCGAGACGCCGACTCCGAGCAGACAAATGAGACAGTCAGGATCCGTGTGAAACTGTACACCGGCAACCGGTAACTGAATGATCTCACAGGTTGAGCCGTCTTTGCTACTATTTGCCCAAATTTCGTCGCTCAGTAGCTAGAGACAGGTTCAGACTCTTGGAAAAAAGCTGCAATGCTATTGTATTTAGCATTTATCCCGGCAGTTGGCGGAGCACCGCGGTGCGAGAGGTGGTAAGACTGCACTTGTAGCCCGGAGCTCGGGTGAGCCATCAACCCCGGCCGTAACATCTATCGCGGCTTCTGCCCTGACCCCCGCTGAGTACGGAAGCAATGCCCGAACCCCTGACCACAACAGACAAGAATGGGGACCGCAGTCCGCAGGCTTGACCGAAGCGTGTCGTCCCACGAGGCTCGTCTTGAAATCTCCCCACAGCCCCCGGCTTTTCTAGTCAGCCCCTGGGCTTTGCTAAAGTAGCCTCGAAGAGGTGGTGACAAGACAGCCGAAGGCCGGTACTTTTCTCGTTGCTTGTCAATCTTATTGTTGAGTGCTCAGACTGGGCGCTTGTAGATGATGAACAAACTAGTAATCCTGCAAGTGTACAGATCGGTACATGCAGCTGATCAAAAAGGTCGACAAGGCCGAGGATTGACCCGCCAATCGAGAGCATAGTCGGCAGGCCGGTGGACTCATGCAAACTGGCCGATGCGTCGCCGTGCGGTTCCAAAGTCCTTTGGAAGGCTAGGAGATTATCAAAGCAATATGCTAGAAACATCCGACCTGTGGTGGGTTGCGCCGCAAACTGAGGCGAGAAAATCCTGATGCTAATATGCAGCGTTTCAAGCGATAGTCACTCGAGTAGCTTGGACTAAAGTACGTGTACCGGGGCAGGTGCAGCCTTCGCCGATTGTCTGCGGTCGAGACATGCAGCGGCATGAACGACCTCTTTCTTTTTTTTTCTTCTCCCCACTTCCTTTTTTTCTTCTTCCCTTCTTCCCTTCGTCCTTTCTTTTCTTCTTCCCTTGTTCCCTTCATGCCTCCTCCTACATGATGAGGCTCCGTACTGTGTGTTACCCAGCCGAGACTAAACGATAATGGGCATAGCTGCAGTAGCTGTGGTACCGGTGCTGACGACAGCTGAGTCACCCCGGCTAGCGGTGTACATGTGCAATACTCCGTTTGAATGTTCAGTATTTCATGAGTCACAAACAACATGACAGATAGATGAAAAATGTAGTGCAGCTACCACTGATTGAGCTACGTCTGCACATTTTCCCAGCACTTAGGGCCAGATACACAAAAAAAAATTAACAGAGAGAGAGAAAGAGAGAGAGAGAGAGAGAGAGAGAGAGAGAGAGAGAGAGACAGAGCAAACAAAAGAAAGGCTAGAACACCAGATGATGCATTCACTCACGTGAAAGTAATGACATACACAACCCCTTCAGCAAAGTGTGCTCTCGCAACATAAAGTGTTGCATGGGCGCACGATCACAAGCGAACTTGAACTAAAGAGCACAGGCACAGTCAATTGACTGACTCAGCACGTACACACAAAAAATAAATGAAAACAAGGTGGCATTCAAAGCCCAGAGTAAGCATAGCATGATCACACGGCGGATACTTCGATTGAATCCTGGCCACTGGGTGAATTCGTGCCACACACTTGGTTTGTTCAGACCAAGAGAGCAAATAGCATTTCCTTCAATTTCGAAGGCCATTATCATACTCGACCACACTGACACCAGAAAGCCTGGAAGATACATGTTAAACTTTCAGACCAGCTGATAGCTGTGAGCCTCAGTAGGCATGCCAGGTAGTCTAAGTCTAGAGGCACATGTTGGAGCATAATTGGAATGATACAATGGCTTATCAATTACACTGGGTTGGCAAAATGGAAAGAAAAGAACACTGACTCCTTCATCCTTGTCACTTTAGTTCAAAGCTGTCTTCTTTGCAAAGGCAGCAAGGATGCTAGCTCATTGGCGAATCTTCCACAGTGGCCTGCCCCCTAATGCTAACTTCTCCACTTTACCAGACTTTTCCAAAGCAGTGAGCTGCCTTTGCACTGCTTTCTTTATGGCACTAACCACCCCTTGTGTTGGCTTAAGGCCTTGTAAGGAGTGCGTGATCTCAATTGCTGTCATTGGTGAAGTACAGACTTGTAAACAGGCCAAGATTTTGTCATTGGTAACATCACTTGCGCAAGCAACGTGCACTTGCGATGCAGGCTCGCAAGATTCTGTGAAGTTCAGCTTCTCCAATGATGGCGGCTGTTCTGCCGCTTCACGCGACCCTGTGTGGTCTGCGCTGCCACGAGGCAGTGACATCGGTGAGATTGCTAATTCGGAGCCACTCATGCAGGATTCGCTCTCATCCACCGAGGGGCTGCCTCCACCTTGCTCAGAGCTTGCCTCAGCCCTGTCTTGTTGGTGCGGGGACCACTTCTTCTCATGCACGCTGCAATCGTGTGGCTTGGCCAAGTCACTCAACAAGACGGAGGCATGATTGTACACTTTGCCCTCCTGCTGACGCTGCATCGCAAGAATTAGCATGGCAAAGCTCAATGCATCTCCTCTGTCCAGAACTATTTGAAGGAGGTGCCGCGCACGCACATTCCTGATTGCACGAGTTTCCCCGCTGGTTACCCATTGGTAATCATCGTGGGTTGGTGCAAAGAAGCCCAAAGTGACTAGGTAGTCGCAGATTTCGTTTAAATCTCCAGATATTGCTCTGACATAGCTGTCAAAGCGTGACAAGATGAGGTGAGTTGGAGCGCTACAGTTCATGTCATTTATCATTCTTGTCAACTTCGCCAATTCCTCGTCATTTGCATTAAGAGGGCCGTCACGAGGTGACTGGGGCAAACCAGCCCTGTGCTCACTCCTTGCCCGTGCACGCTGTCCACTAGCACAGCTAGCCATTTGGCAAGAAATCAAACAATCCAATATTTGATGTTTTTCGTCAATCTCCAAACTTTGTGCCAAAACTGCAGAGCAAAGGAGAGAGAGAGGGAAAATCGAAGCTTTACTGACTAGCAGAGAATGCAAATCAATATCATTCCGATTTGAAACAAAGAAATTGAGATACATTCATGCAGTCTGGTTCATCAACAACTGATCCCATGGTCATGGTCACTTTGTATACGCATCAATTCAGGCATCATGTGTGCCCCAGGCGGGTTTCAAGTTATTCATCTGTGTGCTATCCTGCACATTCACATCATGGCTTTGTGGCTTTTTTCATTCTTTCGGCTGTAAAATAAGCTCATGCTTGAGATAGCCTTCCCCCAGAACTGCTAAAGAACAGCAACCGGAAATACAGGAGACAAGATTTCTAGCTGTTTTCTCTTTTTCTTTTAAGCAACAGCAGTTTATGGCTGCTGACTTTCCTCTCTCTCTTCTCCACCAGCACCCACCCTTTCCTCTCCCCTGGGATGGCTGCGTGCAGTCAGAATCACCAAAGATCACCATTGACCATTTCTTTCCATTTGATCGAGTCACTCAGCAGTCTATGGTCCGTTTCAAAATTAAACTCATTGTTACTTCATACCAAAAGACTGAAAACTAGCGTTTCAGTATCTTTCCAATTTCTTTTTTGCTCACCCAATTCATAATACTATTTTTCCACGTCCACACCAAGCTATGACCACAAAGATCGGATTGGACAAAAATGACAACTTTATTCAAATCCACTGATCTCAATCACCAGAGAAAGTATTAAAATCGCTCCTGTCACTACTGTTCTTTCCGATGTCGGCATCGTCCCCAAAGCTGATAATGAGTTGCTCCACCATGTCGTCAAGGATTCCATCCAACGACCAGTAGCCCTTGACCTTTCAAATGTGGCGGCACATCTGCCAGTTTTCTGCTGTTATGTGGTGGCAATTATGGTGGCAGTGAGAGTTTTAATGTCCTCTCGGTGAAAGGATGTATTCTGTTCCCAGTCCCCCCTTTACCTGTGCCCATATGAGATTGATTGGAATAGATGCGTCCCACCAGCAATCAAAGGATGAGAAAGCCTTGCGCAGCAACTGTTTTGTTGACAACTTGCTCAGGAGTCAGTCTATAGCTGTGCAGCTTCATGAAATTGTAGCGCTCCCTCAGTCTTCCGTAGGCCTGTGTGCTAGGTGATGCCACAATTTGTTGGCCACATCCGCTCATGGCGCTTCAATGTACAGCCTTCAGATGCAACCGTGAACAGAACTGTCTGATCGTCGGACGTGGGCCCTCAGCGTTGCATGCATAGACCTACGGCATGCATCTGCATGCATGGCTGGTTCACTGTGCATTGATTAGCCAATCAGAATGCAGACACCAGCATTGCACGTGAGCTAAACCAACCACATGGCCAACTGGCTGACGAAAAACTTTGAAAATTGAATGGCCGAGTGTTTAAAGTGTTCAAATTTAAAGTTCCATTGGAAAAGCCGTACTATTACTGCCCGAACAGGCAATCGCATCTGGTCTGTTTTGCTCAAGTGGCACGACGAACTGTCCAAGACTATATATACGGTCTATTCAAAGCATCTTTGAACAGGCGTCGAACGATTAGTCATTCAATAGAAAGATTCTGCAAACTGAATTTCAGACACATCCGCAGCGCTTGCTTTGGGGAAAACTGCTCGCATAAAATTTCGGATCATGGCAAAGTGAAAGTCTGGGAACCGACCTCGCACAACGCCGCTCGATCTGGTTTGATATCAATCGACATGGCCGAGGCTCTTCTAGAAGAGGTAGTTTCCCTGTGCGCCTTGCTTCTTCTAAGCTGCGAAGATGGAGAAAAAGATGAGGAGTTTTTCATGGATTGGTAACCGCATGAAGTTGAATCAGACACTTACCCAAGTTGCCATGGGAACGGCCATGGCTATTCCCTCTTTCATGGCTTCCCACATCTCTATCTCAGGCGAATGATCTTGGCTGATCCAAGTCTCACCGATCGAGGTAGTTGACGAACCTTCCGTCTAGTTGGACCTGCCCAATTGTTCACAGAAAGCTTACGGGTACGTGGTGGCGCTTGGCCGGGCTATCGGTGCGCTCCGAGTCCGGGATACACCACCACCCCAAGCTGGCCTCCCCGACTGCCTCTTGTATTTGAATCCCACTTCCCGAAGTGACCACCCGAGCGTTGTGCAAGAAACAGAGGGGGGAATCGGGAATGCCGTCCTTGCAGGCATGTCAAATCGTCGCCATCGTTGGGTGCTCCTCCCTAACGAAGGAGTGGATTTCCCGCCAGGATGAGCTGCACACTAATTGGACCATTGGCCCATGTCCGTCTTCCTCCGACCAGAGAGATGCTTCCCTTGCGTGCCGTCGCCGCCTTCGGCAGCCGAAAGACCAGGCGACAGTTCCGTCTTGACTCCAAAAACAGTTTGCCTCGACACACCCAGAGTCTCACCTGCTCAGGGCAGATCTGGCTCGTTCCTGTAAATTGTTGAATGCTTTCTCCACTTGAAGGGCTCAACACCATTGAAAATGAGCTCCTTCTCATGCACAGAGAGTGGGCTACCACTCATCTTCGCTACGAACTCGACACAAAAACTTGCGCAAACCACGGCACACGGTCTTCTTCCACGAGAAGAGAAACAGTGAAGAAACCACGGGAAAGCAAGGGGAGTCTGCGCATGCACAGACTTGGTCATGTGACTTGCAACGTTTTATGTACAGACTTGCTTCGGTTGAGTTCGCTTCGGAAGGGCCGCGTGAGTTATTGGTGCTGAGATTGAAAATTACATCGAACGTCAGAATTTCTTATCGATAGAATACTGATAATTCCCTTTCCAAACGGTATATTAGACAGAGCATAAGAGATATTTAGTGTGTTGGGCTGATTAAATTTCTACCCTTCCAGTTACCATACAAAAAGACCAAACAATGGACATTGTCGGGTGAAACTAAGGACCGTGATGGCAACAATCAAGAAATGTTTCAGTACACGTGAAAAATGAAATGTTTATACTTGAGATGTTCACACTTGAGAAGTTTACACTTGACTTGAGCCAGATTTACTGTATACCCTTGAGATGTTCATTCTCAGCTTACATTTGAGATGTTAAAAACTTGAGAAGTTCACTCGAGACGTTTGTATTAATCCAATTGAAGTTTTGAGTAGTACTGAAACTGCAACGGCCCTGGCTCATGTAGCAACCAATTATAATTACTGAAATATATTATAATTACCGAAATATCGGCCCACTGGAAAGCCTATTGAAACACAATAATCATGTAGGGCCGTTCGAAAAGCAAGACTTCACTGTAGTTCATCACTCTGAAACAAACTATACTCGGATCGCACCATTCCGACTGTCGACTGGCTAGGCGATTATGCCTGGGTCATGTTTGAACCTACTCCTTCGCCCTTTCTTTCTTTCTCTGCCATTATTCCCCGGGCCCGTCAACATCTATCTCTCTCTCTCAGCTCCCTCTCCCTCGCCCCCCACCCCCCCGCCCCCCCCCCCCCCCCCCCC
>JAOWAR010019803.1:0-13730 GCA_028571005.1 Clathrina lutea
TCTCTCTCTTTTTCTCTTTTTCTTTCTCTCTCTCTCTCTCTCTCTCTCTCTTTCTCTCTCTCTCTCTTCCTCTCTCTCTCTCTCTCTCTCTCTCTCTCTCTCTCTCTCTCTCTTTCCCTACCGTTACCTGAGTTTATCTTCCTCTTGGCTCCTCCTCCTCATTTGTTGCTGATTTGTGTGCAAGCTTATAGTTATGGGCTTGAGTTTTTGGTTTCGGTCAAACAGAAGTCTTGATTGTCTCGTTTTTGGCTTAGCTCAACCGCTGCTTTTCCGCACCTTTAAAAATTATTATTAGTACATGTATAGGACCTTTTCTGGACGTGCGTTTTCGTTGATGACGTCACCGGGATCTGTTCACTGTACTGTTGGCCACTATCCGTATCATACACAAAAACGACGTTGGTCGCGTAACGATGTGACACGCGTGTAAATCTACTTGTCCGATATCGATACGACGCTGTCGTCCAGCAGAATTCAGTGGTCGAACCTGTCGGTCTTGACTACTTCCGCGTCCGCGACGACCTTGACTCTCTTCCTCGATCACGCCTGTGTCGTTCTCAGTGGATGAGCTTCACCTCCAATCATGGACATACTTATTTTGGTTGCCGGTTCACTGGACTTGCCACTCGAGTTCCAGGAGAACTGGTATAGTATCAGGCGCCGGGGACTCTGTACTGCTGTAGATATCTTTTCAAGTCGTGTGCGTGTGTGTCCGTTACATGGATCATAGTCACGTGATCTTGGCCTAGAAGATCGATCATAAAGCATGGTTTCGATCATAATGGTCTGCATTGTCGATGTCTATGTCATCACGTCGACCGCCACATACATCGATCCCGATCTCGTGGGCTTTGGTTGGCGTCCCGAGAGACAGGCCGCCTTCTCGCCCTGCGTTCTGATTGGCGCGGCGAGCCGCCTCCTCGCCGGCTCTGCGGTCAATGGCGGAAAAGCCACCACGACCTGCTCCACTGCTTGCCATCGGCAGCCTTTGTTGGTCAAGCAGCCCAATCATACCTCTCCTTCAGCGTCAAGTCTACCTCTCTACTACCAATCTAAACCTTACACCGAGGAAGCAACCGTAACCCTCTTGTTTCTTTGCGACACGGATCTCAGTCTTCCTGGAGTGTTCAGAAGTCGCTGGAGATCTCTTGAGAAAGTCGCGCTATCGGATGTTTGGACGCCGTAGCGGACGCTATTTTTGAGCGGTCGTTGTCTTCTTGAGACGTATCAATGAAACAGGGAGATCGGGAAAGGATTGAGGCAGACTAGCTTGTGTTGGAGATTGCGAAGACCGCGCTCGATTGGAGGCTGTTTTTCTCTTATTGTTCGTGCGGTGTTCGAAGGAATTAGAGGTACAGCGGCGGCGAGATGGTGGTGTTGATGGGACGGTGTGCCTCACGAACTGCTCAACCGACCGGTAAGCCTTGTGTGCGTGTGTTAAAGAATATTGTATGTGTGTGCGGCAACGGCCAGCATACACCTTACAGGACGGCCACAGACCATCGTCGCTTGGTGGATAGTCTTGCTTACAGCCACGTTTGCCTGGATCCGAAATCCATTGCTTGCGTTGTTGTTTCCTGGTAGAAGTGCAAGGAAAGCGTTGGTGATGTGTTTTCTATTGCCTGTCCCGTCAAGCCATTGGCGAGTTCAGACCAAACACAGGCGTAGATTTCAAGACCTGATGTTCATGCCGTTCAGGTTTACTTCTGGTCTTCGTTGAGAGGGTGTGTCTTCGAGTTTACAAGTCACAAGCAATTTAAAGCTCGAACGAGAACTCACGAGAGCCACGCGGACGGGAGCTAAAGACATCGTAGTTTTTTTCTTTTTGCTCTAGGAAGACATGGCTAGCCTAGGGAGACAAGGCTATCCAATATGTTGTCCGCTGAACTGGCCTTGCCGGTCTGTGGGACGACCGTGCACACTGATTACCAGTCAATGATCGCATGGCCCCGGGAGTCGGCTTGAAGTGGGCTTTTTTCCTCCCATGTTGCTTATGGCTCGTTTCCTTTCCCCTGTCATTGAAGAGAATGTGAGTTTTGCTTGCAGTTGGGAGCGCATTTCATCCGCGTCGCACGAGAATGAGACTTCCAAGATCGCAAGTGCACGCATTCGTCTGGGGCGTTTTTCCGCCCTGGTGGCAAAGTAGCCACTTCAAAAAAAAATCCACTTCGGGTGTTGTCGTTAGCCGTTCTTGTACAAATGACGGGATCCCGAAATGAGTTTGTGCACTTCGCTTTCAAAAGGCCTTGACGTGAGTCTGTTCCTGTGTAGGGGGGTTTTGCAGTGGAAGGGAGCGACTAGATTCACTTCCCTGCCCTTCGGCCTTGCCCAAGTCATAGCCGCCAAAATCGGCCGCTGGCATGATGGAATCGAAAGGGGGAAACGGCCATGCCAACCACGTATCGCCTTAATTCTCCTTCTCTTCTTTCCATCTGATGAAAAAGCACGAAGTTGACCGGCGTGTTCTTTCACGCCGTCTCATATGCATGTCTGTAGGGCATTTTGTTGCTGGCAACGCCAACGCTTAACTGGAGCGCATGGATTCGGGGAGGCCATCAGGCTGGCCGTAAAAATATTAGTACTGCGATCGACACGGGGTTTTTTTTACTTCTTTTTCTTTTTTCGCTATGGGAAGGTCTGCAAGCTTATCTACGGCGTATCGGTTTGGCATTTGAAGACGTTTGGAGTAACTTTTTCTTTTTGCTTGAGTGACGATCGTTCGCTTGCGTGTCGCAACTGACAGCTAGATGACACGCCATCATCATCGCAGAGCTTCACGAGCTCAGTTAGCTCAGTCCTCTAAATCTAAAGTGAAGAAAATAGAAAATAGACATGGTTTCATGTCCCCGGCCCCCGTCTCTGTCTGGACCACTGTCACTACTACATATACTGGCCCTTCTCCGCGGCGAACGTGGAGATGAGAAACTTCAGTGATTTTTGAAAAAGGGCCCTTCGATAGCGGCATAATGTTTTGTTGCTTTCTGAGTTTCCAGCTTTTCTCTGAGTTGAATGCGTTTTCGCTTGCCTCATACTTTTCACATTGTCCGAATATCCAAAATGCATTTAGCAGAAACTCTTCCAAGCCTTCTGAAGTCCATGCATGCTGCACGTGTTCAATGCAACTTTTCGCGCCGTACTCAGGAAAAATTGCACTGATTCGGCAAGCCGGTCTGTTTGGGGAATTTCTTCCACCGGTTGATCCGCTCAATCTCATTCAACTTCCTTCCTGTTCTCCTTCCTCTCCAAAGCTAGGGTCGACCCCGAATATAATTTCCCTACACTGGATCCCATGAACATGTAAATTGAGCTTGACTTGAAATTTGAAGACTTCGCATCATTTCTCGTGATGTATCCGTTTCCTCGCGTGTTGACACTTCCGATATGTTGCCCTGTAATCGCTGAGAGAAAAAAGTCCGTCCGGTTGATATTATTTTTGTTTGTTTGCTTTCAGTGACAGTAGCTGTTGCTACGCTTCTGCTATCATTGTCGGACGCAGCTGGCGTCTCGCTGCTTCTTGGCTCGACCAGCAATGGGCTAACATGGTTGGCGGATGGAACTCTGAAGTCGTCGAGGGTGGACGTCAGCAGAGCAGACTGCGTTGCTGTCGACCCGACGGAGAGCGGCATGGTGTACTGGCTGAACGCAAGGCAAGGAATCATACGACGGGCGACCAACACCCAACCGGTGCCTCAAACAGTAAGACAACCATGACCGTCTTGTGACTGATTCACCGCCTGTTGTGAACAGGTACTACAATAGACGGTGAAGGAAAACATCCACCTCTTATGAATATAAACCAAAAAAAATCTTTTCAAAGGGGTTTTGTCACTTTTTCTTTCATATGCAAGTTTTCATCGTACTGTCAATCGTGGTGGTGCCCTTCGACAGTTGTCTTTCCTGTTCAATTTTGTTTGGACACCTGTTATTACTCAGTGTGGCCACATGCTTATCAAGGTCTTCTCCATGGTCTCTTCTTCCCAGATCATCGCAGACCTTTCTCCTATCTGGTTCTCGCTAGACTGGCATTCTAGGCTTTTGTTCTGGCTGTCTGACCAAGGTGACCATGGCATCCGTGTGTATGTCAGTACGCTCAGTGGTACGGCTCGACGCCGGCTACTTCACACAGGGAATATTGCCAATGGGATGAAACCGTCCACGCTTGTTGTTGACCCCTATCGCGGGTAAGGACAGGTTCCAAGTATCTGTGGTTTCTGTTGTCGCTCTAAGCTATTTATTTGACGTCCTAACATAGATTGTATTGGTCGAAGACCTTACTTCCCATTGAATTATCCTTCCCAATCTCTCTCTCTCTCTCTCTCTCTCTCTCTCTCTCTCTCTCTCTCTCTCTCTCCGCACTCCCTGTCTCTCTTCTTGGTTTTCTCAGTGTCTAGCCAAGCCATGCACATCTCCAGTGCTTCAGCTCAGAGGTCACAACCTACCTACAATGACTATTTTGCACATTTATAAACGAAAATTTCTTTTCTTGGCTGAGATACGGCAGTTTTGATACATATTGTGCAAGGTTGTGTAAAGGCGGACATTTCCGTGCTACAGGCAGGATGCGCGGAGAATTGATTCTTTCGCAAGTCTGTCTATTTAACTTTGGGTGTTCTGTGTCTTTTCATGCTCCACAGCTACGTCTTTGTGGCCCTCAATGAAGGGGGACAGTCCGGCCCGTACAATGCAGCAATTGGCGTGCTTAGAACAGATGGCAGTGTTGTGAGGAGCGTATCCCTTCAGCAATCAAGAGCTCACCAGGCTCTCCGCGATCTGAGTGTGGACTTGCAACAAGGGCGGCTCTACTGGATTCAAGATGATATCATCTGGCACGACAGCTACCAGCTGAGGAAACCAACAGTGAGAGCATGTCACACCTTTTAGTGTTTCTTTGCTGCCGAGTGTAACTGTAAACAAACCGTCTCTGTATTTCAGGTCTCTCTCTCTCTCTCTATGGAAGACTACCGGACAATCCTGTTATGCACTTTTGCTACATCAGAATTTTAATGCAAAGCCTCGTGTTTGGTAGTTATGGCCGCTGTTGCAGGAACTGTCTCAATTGTCATGACAACTACAGAGCGCACTCGAGTCTTTCAAATGAAGTGAGCTCAAGATTGCTAGTAGTGGCACTTTGTGAGGAGGGATTGAAATATTTTGTGGGGAGGGATTAAAGGATTGTCTCTGCACCAAAATAAGCACTGCCGGGAGCTTCTCGCAGACTGAGACAAAGTTTGTCAATGAGTGGGTTGGTGTTCAACTTCTTGACAATGTCCTCTGTCTCCGTTCTCGTTGTTTGCAGCGTCTTTGGAGGTCATCGGCACATGTGCTTGCGATGACATTCGCTCATGGACATCTGTTTTTTGTGGAAAGGGTGAGTAGACAGCTACATGTGCAGAGAATGGATCCTCTTCGAAGGAAGCCAGGCAGTCACATCAGCCTCCTTGACAACGTAACGGAGGTGGTGTCAATCTCCGCCAACTTCTCAGAGCGCAGCCTGCCTGGAATAGGGGAAGGTGAGACAAGATCAAGCGTCTGCAGCTTTAAGTGAAGATCGTGATCCCTTTAATTTGGTGTGGAGAATAACTTAGATTGTGATGTGTTGCTCATACGATGTCTGCCAACTTTACTCAAAAAATCCAGTTTTGGCTGTCTTAGGGTAATCCCCCCACACAATAATATTAAAATTTTAATGGGAGAAAGACAGTCTACACCTAGGTTAACATTTCTGAAATTTTGTCGGAAAGTCTTGACTGTCTCGTTGATAATGAAAATGATTCTGAAATTCAGGGCAATCACACATAAAAGCACAAGTTTTGGCTACGCTGTGATGGACTTCCCCAGGTGCCTGAAACACTTCGAATGGTTTCTTTGTTTGAAAGATTTCTGCTGCTCAAACACATTTGGAGGGTATTACCAATGTTCTTTTTGCACTGGATGGTTTTGCAGGGCTACATTGTAGAATATTTCATTAGGACAATTTTATTTGAAAAAAGTAATGATTAGCGAAGGGATGGAGAAGGTTTTTGAAGAGACTCTTGAGGGCAAAATGTCCTTCAAAAATTCTCTCCGTCCTTTCTTTGATCAGGGCTGGTTTGGTTAAGATTGTGTCACCCCTTGACTGCTTCTTTGTCCAGAACCAGCAGATGCCCAAGAAAAACGCAAAACTAGGACATCATGACTGTTGTTATTGCCAACATTAGGCAGGAACAGGAAGAGGGATGTGGGTGTTGTTTTGACCTTATTTGGGCATACCTTACCTCGTTCGCCTTGCCTGGTTCTGTGAATAGCTAGCTATGGTCAGTGTTGATGAGTGAAACAAGAGAAACAGCTAAGAGTCTAGCCTAAGACCGAGGTGAACATCTCTCCTTGTGTTCCTGCCTGTCTCCAGCCACAGTGACTAACAACTGCTCGGGATGCAGTCATTTCTGTCTGACAAGTCTTCTTGGCCAACCTGTCTGCAAGTGTCCGTCGTGGAGCCAGACGCCAGACGGCTTGGATTGCGAGACGCAGGAAGAACGTAAGACAAGACTGTTGACTTTTCTTAAAGTTTGCGGAGAGAAGAGAAACAATGATCGCTTTCTGTCCAGGGTTAAGCCAAAACAAATGGCAGAGGTCCGAGTTTTACTTCGTTTGCGAACAAACCTTTTCAGGAAAAGAGGACTTGGATTTTCTGGTATTGAGTTTGAAGTCACCTATGCTCACATGTTCATCTTCTTTCTTTCTTTCCTTCTTTCTTTCCTTTCTTTCTTTCTTCTTCTTCTTCTTCTTCTTCTTCTTCTTCTTCTTCTTCTTCTTCTTCTTCTTCTTCTTCGCCTTCTTTTTCGACTTCTTCTTCGTCTTTCTTGTATTTCTTCAGTTACCTCTCAGTTTTTGGTGGTGGCAACTGCTCACGGTCTCCATCGTGTCTTCCCGCATCTTCGCGATGGAGGCAGCCATCTTGTGTCCGAGCCTCTTCTGAGCTGGACTGGAGCTAGCGTGACAAGCCTGGCTGTAAATCCCGAGACACAGCAGACTTACTGGACAAACACTCGTGAAGGACGGATTCTGTCGAGCTCACTGGACAGTCCATCGATATCAATCTTCGAGGATGCAGCCATCACACAAGTGCAGGGTGTGGCGGTGGATCATCTTGGAAAGAACGTGTTTTGGACGGACAGCAAGCTTGGTATTGTCGAGGCAAAGATGATCGCTGATGATGGATTGCGTGTAAACATCGCCAAGCAACGCCAGAACCCGTCTTTCATTGCTGTGGATCCTGTCAACGGGTATGAGTGGAGAGAAGTCTTGAGTGCAAGCTAGCACTCATGGTGGCAAACACACACACACATGCACACATGCACACACATACACACATGCACAAAGACACACATTCACATACACACACATAATTATATACACATACACACACTCTTATCAAACATGATTGATGTGCTTTCTCACACAGGTCTGGCAACATTATTCGATAGTGTTGTTGAATTTCGATCATGGTGTAATGTTCGAATACATACTCGGCAACTTGCTTCTAGCAATATATCTTTAGAAAGTGTAGAAGAACTTTGTTGTCTGATGAGATGGTGACAAGCCCAAAGGGCTCTGTGTCACTTTATTTTAAACATTGTGTTCCTGGAAATATTCGTGGCAGGCCGCAAATATTTTTTATTGTTCTCCTTTTCATGGTTTGTCCCTGTGTGTCTTCTTCTCAGGTTTATCTTTTGGGCAGAAAACACAAGCAAGGGAAGCGTTTTTCGTTCTGCAATGGATGGCAGGGGTGTCCGTTGTATTGTCAACAGCACATCCAAGCCGCTGACAGGTCTTGCCGTGGATATCCGCAAGGAGGACAGCTGGGTGTACTTCTTGCATGGCGATGATAGGATTGAGAGAGTCAAGTTTACTGGAGAGCAACGTGAGGTGAGATACGCGTGAAACAGACCGTTTGTGTGTCTATGTCATTGTTGACTTATTTGGGGAGGAGATTGATGCACTGACGCGTGCACATCTCATGAACGGAGTGGTATTTTGTGGAAAGTCAAACGGTAGGGAACGGACGAGGCCGAGAACTGAAGAAGAGTGGAGGAACTAGTGACTAATGAAGAGAAAAGCTACACAAAGGTGGGCAGGCAAATAAGGTAAGCTGCTGCCAGACAAACTTGATTAGCCAAATAAGGTCAGCTGCTGCCAGACAAGCTTGATCTGCCGAAGACAGAAGTGTACGCAAACACTACCGGGATGTAGTGCCAAATGATTGGCAGACAGGTGGCTGTATCACCCCACCCTGCAGTGACGTGATACTTTCAAAAAGAAACAAAAACAAAGGAAGATAGAAAGGCTGCGAGAACTATACACCACGGGAGTGTGCACGTTTTGCTATTCAGGACTTGTCGTTTTGGGACGAAGGAAAAAGGATGCACCATAATTGTGGAACACCTGTGTGGATGCTCTGTCTTCTCTGTGGTCATGTATTTTTCATGACAATATATTCTCTCTCTCTCTCTTTCTCTCTCTCTCTTTCTCTCTCTCTCTCTACCCCCCCCCCCCTCATCTTGCTCAGGTTATGTACACCTCAAAGGATAGTGCTCTTCGCAGTTTGTCTCTTACCCCCTCTCACGTCACCACATCGGTTGTCACAAACTCCGGGCGGACGAAACTACGCTTCATATTAAAGTCGTCAAGTAACAGTCTGACAGGCCGAGTCACCGACTACCGAACAGACCTGGAGGCTATTTCCCAGCTGAGCTATGTTGATACAAAGAACTATCGCAGTAAGTGGAAGGGATGCCTGTGCTGAAGTGTGTTCTGCTACATCGAGCAAGACAGAAGATCGCCCTTGCAGAAAAAGGGAATTAAGATTGTTGTTGTCACAGCTAGTCTTCAAAGTAATCAGTTGATTTTTCCAAAGGGAAATAGGCTAATGTGGTGAGTGTAAAACGGGTGATGGACTAGGAAATCCGAAAAAGGGTGTTCGAGCATCGCCTTTCTTTTCTTTTCTTTTTTTTTCCCACTGGTTTCAGCACTTTATATCAGTGCATTGATGTTTCATGCTTGGCCTTCACTCGTTGCATTTGTTGCGCTTGCCGTGTTTCTCTTCTCTTGTCTTACAGAGAAGAACAAGTGTCGTCGTCAGCACCGTCGCTGTCAGTACATGTGTTTACAGCAACCGCTGGGCAGCTTCTCCTGTCTTTGTCCCCATGGTGTTGCCAAGAAGTCAAGCACAGCGGGATCTTTCTCCACTTGGCAGTGCCCGGGTATGAGTACACCCTGTTTCCTTTTTTTTTTTTTCCCAGTCTCAGCTATTGATTAGTTTCATTTGACTGGTCTTGTGGTTGAGAGAGTGAGAAAGAAAAGGTGTGCATTTTTGCAAGAGAGACAGAGAGAATTGTGCGATAAGCCAGCTATTAATCTCTTCTCAAAGTATTTCGTGCCTTCTTGTTGCCGGCAACTGTCTTGTGACTCGTTACCTTCTCCCTGACTTCTCCAGCTCCACACCGTCGGGTGGTGTACGCCGGAAGCTCCGGCAAATTGCATGTGTCTGTCTTGAGTCGAGCTGGCAGCGATTCGCTGAAGAAGTGGACCTTAGAGGCAAGTGCCTTTCTTCCTTGGAACACAAGCGATGTTGCCTCGCTCCGACTAGCAGTCAACGACGTTCGTCACGATATCTTTATCCACCATCCCACTGAGAATGCTGTTTATCGCTATCACTACGACAACCAGCGCCAGCAGTTTTCACAGCCCAAGAAGGTGAAAGAGATAGCATAGTGTGAAAGATCTTGCTATTGCCATGGTAATAGTAATAAGAAAAAAGAGAAGATTTGTAGTTAAGCCCATTTATATATTAGGGAAAGTGGACCTTTCTTACGGGCATGTCATGGAAATCTCTCTCTCTCTCTCTCTCTCTCTCTCTCTCTCTCTCTCTCTCTCCCTGTCCATCTCTGCAGGTGATGTTTGTCGGTGACCCTTTGTACAGTCAAGTTGGTGATTTGGCCACAGACTGGACGTCTGGTCAACTTTTCTGGACAGACACACGAGGTGGGCGAATCGAAGTGGCCATGGTCCCAGCTGAACTCAGTGCAATGGCAACGGGCCGTCGTCTTCTCGCGTGGAATCTCTCTCAGCCAAAATGGCTGACCCTTGATCCAGTGAATGGGTACGCTGCTGACTTTCAGCTGCTTACGGCTTTGAGATGCACTCTTCACCTGAAATTTTCCATGATTACATAAACACTGATTAGAGAGGATCACGTTCTGAAGATTTCCTTGTCTTGGCTTGTCTTGTTGTGGCTTGAATTGGCTTGTCTTGGCTTGTGGCTACGAAACATTATTTATGCCACTTTGGAGGGAAAGGTGCCTTAAATCAATGGCTGCATTGTCGCTGTTCAACCTTTTCATGCACACACTCTCTCTCTCTCTCCAATCTTTGTCACCTCTTCACAACCCGTCCTCTCACGTTCATTCTTTCTCTCTCCCCGCTGTGTCTTATACACACACACACACACACACACGATCACTAACTCTCTCTCTCTCTCTCTGTCTCTCTCTCTCTCTCTCTCTCTGTCTCTCTCTCTGGTCAATACCATAGGCGGATCTTCTTCACTGTGGAAAGCTGTCTGCAAGTCATGACAATGAGTGGATCTCTCCGTCGTAATCTCACTTGCTCCTTCCACACCACTACAGCCATCACCTTCAGTGTTGCATCACAGGCGATCTTCCTGGCCGACAATGTCACCTCAACGATCTACGCCTTTAACGTTGCTGGCCTTGATTTGACCGTTGGAGGGAAGTTGTCTCCAGTATCTGCCTTGACCTTGCCTGTGATGGAGACACCAATGCGGTTAGTTACTTGGGGCGGAGTGACAGCCGAGAACGACCTGGTCTTTGTGGTTGCTAAGCGAAAGGGTAAGGAGGAGCTCAGGCGGAATGTTGACATGACAGACTTTTGCCGCAGTGATCCTTAGCTTGCAGGGATTGATTGCCAGGGGGAACAGGAGGTTGGAATAAAGAAGACTTGGCGTAGAGAGAGATAGAGAGAGAAATTGAGAGAGAGAGAAGAGAGAGAGAGAGAGGGAGAGGAGAGAGAGTGAAGAGAATAAGGAGTGATTGAGGAGGAGGAAGCACGTTAAGAGAAGAGGGAAGAGAGTGCGCATGTTTGAGCTTTCTCTTTCTTATCAGCGGTGTAGTAGCAGACACGTCCTGTACATGTATCTTGCGTGAGTAAAATTCTTGATCTGATCTCGGCCAGTCATTTTGTTCACAAGCAGTCATTTTCTGCACCTCTCTTCTCTCTGCAGGAAAGGTTTCATTGAAGTGGACGGCGATTGTCCAATCTGCATCAGGAATGCTGCTGGATGGTGGACAGAGTCGTGTATCGTTGTCAACAGTAACCAGCATTGCCTCAATGTCTGAGATACGCAATCAAGGTGTGTCTCTGTCAGGCATCCCTGAGAGCGAAGTTATATAGGGTGTGTGTGTGTGTGTGTGTGTGTGTGTGTGTGTGGTGGGGGGGGGGGTCAAGGATGGGAGCACTTCTTCCCAATGGAAAAATTGACACAGACGTCTATAGGTTGGGACCAAACATGAAGCAAGAATGGAATCTATAGTGGACATGTTGAACTGGGCTGTTCATAGAGTTTTCATTTCCAACTTAAGGAAAGATCTGCTTGCTGATGGGAAGGATTATTTCTTGTCCGTCAAAATGGCGCAGGTCAGTTATGATGTCATTCAGGTCAGTTATGGTGTCATTCAGGTCAGTTATGATGTCATTCAGGTCAGTTATGATGTCATGTGTTTGGTGCCGCCTGTTGGTCACGAAATTCTGCGACTTTTTCCTTAGCTTTTGTTAAGGTCTTTTTTTCCCTACTCTTCCTCATCCTCCTCCCCGTCCACTCTCACTTTCTTCTTTTCTCAATCTCTTCCAGAAGAACAAATCTCAAAGACAATTTTCCTTCACTCTCTCTCTCTCTCTCTCTCTCTCTCTGCTCTGTCAGATGTCAGCGTGTGTTCCTACAGCTCGGGTTGTGCAGGGGTGTGCCTTCCCTACCACAATGCACACCTCCAGTCAAGCGATGACCGTTACCCACAGTGTCACTGCCCAGTGCACCAAATCAAGAACGGCACTGCCTGCACAGGTTAGTCCACGCATCGAAGAGTGCCTGTCTAGTGATAGTTAACCCCAGCGATAAGTTGGTGTAGCGGCCCCTGTAACCTGAAGTATAAGCTATGCAGTAATGTGAGGGGAATGAAACGGCAGATAGTGCAGTGGCAGTATACAGTCACTGTGTAAGACGAAGAGCAATTGCAGTGAACCGTGACACAGCAGTCATGGAGTGCTGACTGTCGTTGTCAAGCTTGTATCTTCACGTGTTTGCCTGTCACTCGGCATCAAAAAATAGAAGAAAAAAAACTGCTTTGGGAAAAGTAAGGGGCACTTGAAAGTAAGTTCTCTTGAGCCACCGTGCACGGAGTTTGCTATTTTGTGAAAAACATTATCAGCTCGCTTTTGTCTTCCGTGGTTTTGCATGTAGGTATAAAGAAGGCAGTTGTTATCACCGACGACAGATCAATGTTTCGTCTGGTTGTGGACAATGTGCCACAACGCAGCCGTCGCCAGACTACACCCAGCGATGTGTTTCTACCGACGCCGCTTCCTATAAGCGGAGGCCTGCCAAAGCGAGTCCAGGTCGATTTCTATCGAGGGCGTGTGTTCTGGATTGACGAGGAACACCGCCGCGTGATGATGAGTGCTCTGGATGGATCAAATCAGACAATTCTGGTGGAGAAGAGGAGCGGAGAAGGTCAGGAAGGTCTCAAGAGCTCACGCCGAGTGTCTTGATTCTGTCAAACAATGATAATTCACTCATTTACTTCAACAGGGTAAACAAATATGGTGTGTGCGAGCAGGTGGAGATGGGGAGAGAGACATGCTAGCTCATACGCATCGGAGTGCGTCTTTCTTTTCTAAAGTGACCACTGCTCCTCTTCCGGTGTTGCTTCCTGCGCTTGTTCCCATCGCACTAGACCACATGCCAGAAAACTTGACGTGTTTAGGCGCTGGACTGCCTGCCCCTGCACACATACACACATGCGTGTGCAGTGTTGATAGACGAGGTGTCTTCCTTCTTTCAGTGTGTGACACCTTTGAGCTTTCAAATTCTCCATGATTCAAAAACTGCACTCTGAAGTGTTTCACCACGGCGACGGGTTTACTGCACACCATTCTGAATTACACCCTCAACCACCAAGACAGAACAATAGAAATTCTGGTCAAGGACTTGCAGGTGGAGACTTTTGGACTTCAATATCAGACCAATGAACACATTGAAAAAAGGAGAAACGAAAACTGTTGTTCTAACTTCCTCTGCCTGTTTGTTGTATCAGGAAAACCAATTGACATTGCCGTTGACCCGGTGACTGGTCATCTGTTCTGGGCATGTGGTCGGAAGGAGTCCATCAGGGTGATGCGACCTGGTGACGGTAGCCAACTGGGGAAGGTGATTGACGACCATGAAACCTTTAGCCCTGCCAACTTTGTTCTGGATCCGCAGTACAGGTATGTTGTGGTGAGTCTGATGTGTGGGGTGGCTGTAATTGCTGTGTTGGCTGATGTAGTGTGGTTTGCATACAACTTCAGATAAAGAGAGAGAGGGCGTGGGGGAGGGGAGAAGGGGAGAGAGAGAGAGAGAGAGAGAGAGAGAGAGAGAGAGAGAGAGAGAGAGAGAGGGAGGGAGGGAGAGAGAGAGAGAG
>JAOWAR010019914.1:0-13728 GCA_028571005.1 Clathrina lutea
GTCCTTGAATCTGACATCTATTGAGCATCGTTGGGCCTTACAAGTAGGACTGGCTGCCCGTCGCTGCTTCATGCAGATTGCTACAGGATCTTTTGCAGAGAACGTTTCTCAACCCTACCACCGCTAAAGAACTAGGGGAAGCAGCATAAGTCTTCGGCCACTCAAGCATTCTTCTTCTTCAGGATCATCTTCTTTTTCTAACCGTGTTTGTTTCTTGTGGAATGCTCTTTCACCTGTTGTGAAATCTGCTTCTTCCATCTCATCATTCAGGAAGTCATTCTTAGATGCACTACAAACGGGCACCTCAGGTCGTCTTCTTTCCCTAGCTCTATTTAACCCTAATTCTTTTTACGTAGTTCTACTCATGTTATCCTCAAGCTTCTTGGCGTTTTGCCACGACTTAGAAGGCAGTCTTTAAATAGACACTGATTGTCTGTTGACCTTCCTACTTCAAATAAATCATACTACTACTACTACTACTAAGTCCGCGGCTGATTTATATTTTTCAATTATCGGGTAGATCTACGAATGTAAGCTGTACTTACGGTAACCCGTAAATCTACGGTTGCCGAAGCTCGCGTTGGCCATGGCCTACCTGAACGTGCGCGGCGCGCTTTGGCTGGTTTCACCACACGCCCCTATACCGTACTTGCCAATGGCGTATGCAAGAGGTGGGGGAATAGGGGTGGGGGAATAGGGGGCAAAGTGCCCCCTTTGGAAAGTCCAACCAAGTTTCAACCGAGAATAAATCAAGCTTTTTTTTTCTCTCTCTCTCTCTTTCTGCGGTGACTTCAGAGTGAGCCCAGATTACCAGGTAGCAGACCATAATTATTATGTCCAATGCAGCTGCGGCCCGTCGTGGTCGACAACGGCGAATCTAAGGAGGAGAGGCGGGAACGCAACCCCCATCCCACCCGTGTGCTGTCTAAAAAATAATAAAAAGAAAAGTCGTCGATTAGCTGGGAGCCTGGTGCCTGACGCGGCGCCCATCTACATACACACCGTGCTCTCCAAGGCTCGCACCCCTTTCGCGCCTCTACCCCTACCAACTGCCTCGACCTCATTCGCCGAGCTGCCAAAGTCCGCCATTTTGCCCTGATCTCCCCTTCCCATTTTCCCCTCCTTACGAAAAGCACTTGTTGTTTGCTGGAGAAACGCGTTTCTGAGGCACGACATTCAGGAAGACAAGAAGTCGATCTCACTATCAACACGGTCGGCGGGGTCGCCGACATGGCTCGCGTGAGCCGATCAAAGTTTGAGACTCGCACGCTTATATTCGCTCGGCACGTAAAAAATCTTATGCCCTGTACCAGTATAGGGCATGAGGGAATATCATGTATAAGGGGCCGTCCGTAATTATCGGAATTTATTTTCAATCTCTAAAACATTAGTATTTGTCGAATCCCACCAACCCACGCCTCCAATCCGTAAATTAATTGATAAATTCTGATTTCCAGTCTGACTCTCAGATGGGACAGAGGGAAGACTGAGGGAGATATGATATGTTTAAAATAGAATTATGACAGGGAGAACACAAAGAACTTTGCGAGTTGTGTTAGTCACATTGAAGGCCTTTCCAGGCCGTCCTGTCAATCGATACCAAGCTGGCTGATGCTCCGGAAGAAGTCTTCAAAGCGAATGCTGTCCCATGCCTCCCATGTGTCCAGCGAAACTGTTGGCATGGTCAAGGTGCTCAGATCTCGCACGACCAGCACCCGATCCGACGGCGTCTTGACCAGCTGTCTCACGGGGCACTGTCGAAATTTGTCTCCCTTGGGGAGCTGCAGGCACGCAAGGACACGCTGCCTGCCACGGCTGAAATCTGGTTCATCGAAGGTACAGAGGTCTCCCTGGGCTTCCTCATCGAGGCGAGAAACACCTCCAAATGTGGACGTGTCCAGAACGAGAATGTTCCCACTCCTTTGACCAACCCAAAGGGTGTCGCCGACCGGCATCAAACACATAGCAGCTTCGTCAGGAATAGTGACGTGTGAAGCCATCGCATCTGACATGCTTTGCAGCAAAACTTTCTTCTTTGCAACAGGGCTTACTCTGTCGTCTAAACTCGGCGGAGAGCTCACGGACAGCTGATGGGTAAGCTGTCTTGATGTACGCCGGAACCTTGCCGAAGACACAAGCGTCGATGGAATGATGCCGGATCGCAGCGGTAGGTAAGTAAAGTGATCTTGGCTTGTCGTGGGAGCCAATCCCAGATCGACGCAGCCAACCAGGCAGTGGAGTGTTGTGCTGAACTTCAGCAAAGCAACCTTGCCGAGGAGAATCGCCCAGATAAAGTCACCAACTTTGGCTAGTGCCGTAAACTGCTGCTGAGGTCCGAGATCGGCGCCGCCGCAGTCCACTTTTTGGAGCTTGTCTGAGCATTTATGGGTGTCCGGGAGTACGTTGAGAATGGCCAGGTCCGGCCCACAGCCGCACCAAACTTCGGTCCGCCTCCCTGACTCCAGGCAGGAGACTCTGGGAGTCAGTGTTACCGAGCTGGCTGCCTCTACACGCAGGCTGACCTGTGTGCGCTGCCACACAACTGAGCCAATCAAAAAACTGTGCTGCGGTACTGCACAACCTTGGCGGCTGCCAAAGAAGATAGTCACCGTCTCGGAGTCCAAGCCAGCAAGAACGCACAACCGCGCAGCTGGAATCTATGGAAAGGAGTGAAGACAGCAGTCCAACTAAGGGTAGGACCCACTCATATTTGCTGAACTCTAATAAACATAATCACAGAGAATGCAGATCAGCATCACTATCAGTTGTGAAGAATGCTAAAGAAGAGAATGAATCCTCAACCAGTATGGGCAAACGATACACCAAAACCTGTCTTTATGAACGGGCAGGGACAAACCATACACCAACACCTGTCTTTCTGATTGGACAGGGAGCAGCAGCATTGAAATTCCGAGTCAGCGCAGGAGGTGACAGACCCAAACATTGGACAGCAGCGTGTCCTACTACATGCTCGAAGACAGGGAAAATTGACCAATAGGACCTTAGGTGAATGGCTGACTAACACAAGGACAATTATAAGGTCAATATGTTCTCAGACCTATTTCAGGGCAGAGTAGGGCACTGTGTGTGAGTGCGTGTGTGTGCGTCTGCATGTGTTTGTGCGTGCACTCCTGTATGTGTCTGTCATAATTTATGTAAAATATAGTTAGACCAGAGGGAAAAGTGAAATGCGACTCCGTTGTCAGCATGCAAAGCAAAAAGTTACAAGAATAGCAGTTGAGGCGCCTTCATCCCGCTACAAAAAAATCCTACGAGAATGTGTGTACATGTGTACTTGCGTGTGTGTGTTCAAGTGTGTGCACATGTGTGCGGGTGTGCATGTGTGTGTGGGGGGTGTGTGTGGCGGGTGTGTGTGTGTGTGTGTGTGTGTGTGTATGTAGTAAATGTTTGCTCAAGTTGGAAGAACCATCACCCTATCTTTACGATCATTTTTGCGAGCCATGTCAGTCATCAACTGCAAAAAAATCTGTGGTTCATTGATTCAAACAACTTCTGTTTCCAGGAAGGCAATGGTGATAAAACCTTATATCGATAGGGAACTAGGTGTAGTCTGCTGACCTCCAATCCAACACCCTCCTCCTCCTCAAACTGTTGAGCTGCATCACTCAGGCCAATCTCCGGGTCTCCGATAAAATGGTGGCAGAGTAAGCAGGTGACACAGTCGTCCAGGTCAAAGGTCCCCTGTTGCTTCAACTGCATCTGTTCCAGCGAGTAAACTTCCAGGCAGCCTTTGTGGGTCTCCGGGTTGTTAGTACCTAGCCACAGCATGCTGTCCACTGTGCAAGCACAGGTCACTTGTCGCGTTGCAGCTTGAATCGGGCTGACTGCGCTCGTGACCATTGCCTTGTCCGTATTAACGTCAATCAAAGTGAATGCGGAGGTGTCCCTTTTTGGTGATATGCAAACCAGCTCCTGGAAGTCAGGGACTCGGCCGGAGGACGGCCTCTTCGACGGGGCTGGTGTAACATGCGGAGTTTGACCAAAGCTTTCGCTTAGTTGATACTCCAGTGTTGCACGAGCAGACAGCGTTGATTTGATGTCTGGTGTACGTGCCAAGAAGAAACTTAGCCATGCTGGCTCTTCGTCAACACATGACAACTGCCTGTGCTGGCACGCTGCCTCGGGATAACGGAGATCATGAACAACAGCAGACGAGCTCGGCCTGTCATGGGGTGAGTGCTGCCAGCATGCCCGCATCAGGTAGTGCAGACGGACCAGTGACGTGTCGCTCATGAGTGCCGGTCGCTCGCCTCGCAGAACCTAAAAAAGGACATTTAGAAGTCAGCACCATGCCAGTGATTGCAAGTTGAAGAACAATGCCATTTTGATGATTTCAAACAAGACCTTCTTCTCCTTCTCTTCCTCCCCCTCTTCTCCTCCTTGTTGAGATTCCAAATTCAGCGTTAATGCCACCAAACAGCCTTTTGCTAATCTTTTCTCTAAAGAATGCTACAAAAAGGCTATGACGATCTGAAAAAACAGACAAGCTGACAGCTGCAAAGGGCCTACCAGGATCTTGAAGGCAAAAGGAAAGGCCTTGTTGTGCGAGCAGTGATCTCACAACCGAATGCAGTCAGTTGGTCAGCCTTGTGACCCACAATATAATTTAGAATTCACTGAAGTGAAATTCAGCACCCAAGAACTTAATTTTATCCCTTGGACTTTATTATAACCATGGTAATACTGGACTTGGATTCAGCTAAGGATTTGTCTATGATTCAGCTGGATTCGGCAAAAGGTGGATTTGTTTGGCCTGAATAAAATACTTTCTAAACACAGTCCTGTTTTAGCTGTCGTCATCATACATCCAGGTCCCCGCCGGGATTCAGCAACCTGAAACACGTTCACACACACACTTTTCTTCGTGTGTCGTGCTCGCCGTTCGTCCGGCACCTTTACTTTTCATTATGACACACACACACACACACACACACACACACACACACACACACAACTAAGCCTGTTGTAAAATTTTGTTGACCGGATGTCTCACTCAACTCACTTTCTCTTTGATTTTGTAGCTGAAAGAGGACAACTCCTGGAATGGGTGGCGCCCGTCAAGAACCTCCACCAAGAACATTGCATAAGAGTAGAGATCGACCTGAAGAAGCAAGACATAATTGTTCCCTAAGTAAACTCCCGCAGCAGACCAAAAGTGCTGCAAAGATGGCATGAGTAAGGGCATCCGACCCAGAACAGCCAGAGAGGTTGGGGGAATGCTACAACAAAACGGACATGCAAAAGCAGCTTAGTGCGAGGGCACCAACATGTGTGCAAGGCAATGTTGACACAAGTGCCAGGCATGCTGGTCTGAGGCCACATGAGAATGTCTTAGAACTTGATTTCTGTGCTGCTAACGAGATTTGTTCTTATAATTTTCCCGTCATGGTTTGATGTTTAATAAACCTGATGTCTGAAAATCGTGTACTCAGACCCAGACGATTTTATCCCAGCCATCTCTCCCTTACTAAATCTGAAGTGATTGTTCCTTCTATCTACAAGCCTTGCCAAACCCATCACGAAATTGTGTGCATCAAGTTGTAGAATACCTTGTTGGTTTGGATCAAATCATGTAGTGCCTCCGGAGCCTGATAGCCGACTGTTCCAACAAAGCCTCGCATTCCACCCGGAAGGTCCTCCCCAGAAATCCCATAGTCCGTCAACTTGACGTTTGGTACGACCTTCGTATCCAACGAGAATATCAGAACGTTGTCTCCCTTGAGGTCACGGTAGGCCAACCCTTGCTCATGGATATGGCAGATGGCCAGGGCGACCTGGACAGAAAACGTAGCATGCTCATCCTCTCATCAGTTAACATCCGCCCCTCCCCTCAAAACAGAGAAAACGAATGTGACTAATGTGTAGCGTTGTAAGCATCGCCGGGAGAGAGCAAGAAATGTTGGCTTGAAGAAAATCCCAGGGGCACGCTCCTCACTGATGCTCCAGTGTACTCTAAATCTTTGATCTGGACATAACACCTGCTTCTTGATAAGCTCCTAGCTCCAGGAATTTCTTATAACATGCTAGTCATGAGAATTTATTAAGAACACTTCAGGCATGTAACCAGAGAGACTCTTATCCGTGTAACATGACAGAGCAGGTCTCGGAGACTTTCGATGAATTAACTGCTCTCTTTCCCAAAAGAGAAGGAAAGTATGCAAAAAGGTCTTGAAGAAAATATGGAAAAAGAAGGTCTTCCAGTAATTGTGGTGTTTTTTCATTTTCTCCGAATACACTTTAACAAAAAAGACATGTCTGAGTTCAAGACGGCCGCGGGGCAGCCAGCCGTGTGAACATCGGCAATCCCAGGCACAGAGTATAGCTAACAATCCTGTTGTGTTGCAGTGTTTCAAAGCTCGTCATTTTCTTTCCTCATTGCTCGAGATTGCCTCTCACCACCACTGCTGCTTTGCTGGTTGTTCTAGCCGTCGCTCAAGGAGAGCCGCCTTTCCTTTTCGTGACAAGCGATACCCTACAACATGATGTTGGAGAGTACTTCATGATGACGTGAAGCGTAAATTTTGCAGCAGGATGGCTTTCCTTGGTGCTGGTGGCATTAAGAGATGAATAGGATGCAGCAGGCCTTAAGTCTGCAGTCAGCTAAAGACGGATGCTGTGCCGATTACATTTCCTTTTGCTGTGTGCCATCCCCTTTGCATTCCCCTTTTTTTCACCCACACCACCACGGTGTTTTTTTGCATTGAAATTCAACGATAGATGGTGTGCACTCTCCACGGCCTCCTCGTGCATTCAGCACATCGTACGCATAACTACAAAACTCATTGGCTATCGAAAAAGCTGAGCACCAAGATCAGACATAATGCTTTGTTCCTGTGGGAAAAATTAGACGTTATTGTGCAGAATAGCACATTTCAATTTGCACTTTTTTAGCGGATTGACGAAGTATTCTGAAAGTACTGAGGTTCTCAGCAATTTGTTGCAGAATTACTTTCAATGAAATGCTTTTGAACAAGATCCCTCTGGTGTGACTGCTGAAATTGCATGCTTCACCTAGGGACTAAGATAAACACCAACATCCACACCTTCACACCTCAGTATACATAGGAATGGACGAGTCCCTTGCCGTAAATGAGCTCTCCAGTAAAGCTCTCCAACCAAGCTTCAAAAACAACACCTTTTCCTGCAAGCTCTTTTGTTTCAGTCACGGGATGTGTTTCTCTTTCGAGCTAGCCTCTCTGCCACTTCCAGTCCACCTCCTCCTTCCCTCGCTCATTCCCTTTCTTTGTCCCTTTGCCACTCATTCGCCTTACCAGCTAGCCCTCTCCGCTAAATTAGCTCTTGGTCTCTGTCACATGAGCTCGCTTCTCGCCATGTCTCGACCACATCAGCTCACCTCCATTAGTGTCTCCGAAGCTAATGCCTCCCTTATGTTTATGTCACATGCGTTTCACACCTATTTATCGTTCTAGCCTCGCTCTGTAGGTTTGCTGATGTCTCTTTCCTTCTCTCTCTTGCTTGTGTGTCCCCTCCGCGTTTCTGTTGCTCACCACCCGATCACTCTTTCTCAATCCCCTGCTCTGTTGTGTCTGTTCCTTCGCTCTTCACCATGCCCTTCATTTTACTCGCTCATTTGCGTCACTCGGTCTCCCTCCTCCGCTTGCATCATTCCAGGTCCATCCAGCCCTCTTTCTCTCTCGCTCTCAAACTTATATCTCATGCTTGCCTCTCTCTCTTTCTCTCTCTCTCTCTCTCTCTCTCTCTCTTTCTCTGTCTCTCTCTTTCTCTCTCTCTCTCTCTCTCTCCCTCTTTATCGCTCTCTCTCTCTCTCTCTCTCTCTCTCTCTCTCTCCACAAATTACTGTACAATGCATCATGCACACTTCGTGTATGTGCAATTGATACAGTGTCAGAGGGTGAACTCACACAGCCCACTAAACCTCCAAAAGAGAGTCTGACCTCAGTTTCAGGCTCCTCCCCTTGATTACACTCTCTCCCTGCTCGATTTCATTGCTACGCAAGTCACGATCCAAACAAAATATCCCATGTGCTTTTACGGTGGGATAGTTAAATGTTATGTTGCATACACGTGGAAACAATCAGAAAACATAGCAAAGATTCCTGACATTCCCCTGCATGACAATGCTTGAATATAAATGACTGTCTCCAGTGAGTGAATGCTTGGCTTGGCTAGTAACACAGACAAACTCTTGCCCATGGGTTTCCTGCAAAACTAAGCCCATAGAAAGTGGCAGAGCTGAGCTTGTCTTTACCTGATAGGCAATTTGCACTGAGAGCTGCCTTCCAAAAACGCCATGTGGAAAGGTCGCTTCGACCTGCTGGCCAGACATACTTGCAAGCAGTGCCTCCTTCTGCTCCTGAAGGCACTTGCTAACATACTTTGCCAAGCTTCCAAGCGGCGCAAACTCCAAGAGCAAGGATGGAGGATCGAGACTGGCACCCAAGAAAGAGATGATACAAGAATGATGAAGACGCTGTAGACAGCTGGCCTCCAGCTGTGCTTCCGCCAAGCTCCGCAACATCGGCTGACCAACCTTCATGAATATAGTGAGAATAGGAAAATACACTTTTTGGCTCAATGCTCGTCTATATCAAAGTGCCAGTCATTTAAATTCCCTCTAGTTGAGAACAAAACCATGGCACAGAGCAGAAAACATCCACTGCACGTTTGTATGGCTAAGTGTGAGGCCCGAGCTTCAACACAATACCCGCATTTGCCGATATTCATTTCATAACTTTTCATCTCACCCTGTGCAGATCAGTGTCCTGTGTGGCATTCGATCGGTCATGGGGCATTGCGTTGGTCAGGCTCAAGTGACTGTTGTCCGAGTGCTGAAGCTGCGCCTTCTGCATCCGAACCATTTCACTGCTGCTAAACACTTTGACCGCAACTGCTCTGCCAGCGAGGTTATACTTATACACGGCACCAAAACCTCCTGAAGCAATTGGCTCTTTGGGCAGACCTTTGACCCGTTCCAAGACCATCTCTTTGGGAAGGTCACAGAACATCAGGTCGGGGATGAGATCCTCCAAAGGGATTTCCCTCTGCGTGAAGTGGCAGTCAGCACACTGTCGATAAGCGATGAGGCCGGCAAGCTCAGAAAGCCGGAAGAAATGTGGCGGAGTTGTGTACTCCCCTGTGGCTGGTTGCGGTGGAATCTCCTTAGCAATGGCACTAACTTCTGAAGCCAGTGTGAAGTAAACACTGGAGCAGGCCGGGCATGGAATGATCGATACAACGTCTTCGTCATCGGGGCTCAAAGCCAGGGGTCCTTCAACTGAACAAAGTAAAGGAAGTTGAAAGACAGGAGAAAAAAAATGATCTGATGCTACCCATATCATGTTTGGAAAGAACGACACAATGGATGAGCAAAAGTTTGGCTTGTTTCTCTCAATCAGCGGCATTATCCAACAAAAAGGTATTTCTGTCAATGCTTTGACTCGTTCATCTAAGTACAGCTGAGAGCCATTCAATAGCTTCTTTCTCTAAGATGGAAAAACTAGAGCAGAAATCCTATCCAGAAACATCGAGAAGTTTACCGGCAAGTCTCCCTGCTTCGATCTACCTCTTGCACTGGCTGGACAACACAAAAGGTGCGACCGGACGATCAGCTTGACGCTGTTTGCCAGTGCCTTTACGAAAATGGAAATGAGATTGTCCTTAAGGTGGCTCGACCCAGAAATGAGATTGTCCTTAAAGAGGATTGTGCCGCAAGTGAAACTTACGCCGGAACCACTCGTTGAGCAGTGTGTCGACATGCTGTATGATGAGCGACATCACTGAAAAGTCCCTCTGCATGGACGAGACCACAATGTTGATGCCCGAGAAAAAGTAGGTATGGCCCTTGACTTGAATACCCTCCAAACCCTCAAGCCGGAAGAAACTGGTCGGAAGAAAGCCCATCATCCCTGTGGCCCAAACAACTGTGTTCATGTGTTGCCCGTTGAAGTCGGCCGAAGCAAAATGGAGATGGCACCATTTCTCGAGCTTGACCTGAGAGGGAAGTGAAAGCATTGAAGTATCCCACAGTGTCAAACTGGTCTCTTGCCAAAGACTGCCATTCAAGAACTCTCACTCAATGCAGTTTCCACATGACAAGGATAAAGCTCTCATTAAAGATATCGCGTGGTCGTGAGCCGAGCACAGAGTCAACCACCAGCAGATCAATGATTCTTTCCAAAACTGAAACCAAACACTTTGTTGACTGCAACAAAGCAGGTCAGTGGCAGTTTGGACACTATAGGTAAGGCAAAACGATTGGGACGAAGCGAAAAATACTTCGCATGAAGCAAACACTCACCAAGAGCTGCGCGACAAGCAAGCCCCACATTCCGGCGGGCGTTCTCGATCTTGTAAACCAGTAGATTCTCCTGACACATGGCAAGTTGTCTGCATGTGCCCGGATACCAAGTACCATGCTCTAGCGAAAAAGGAAAAAGAAAGAAAGGAGAATGAAATTGAAATTTGGTGACAACAATTTGAAGAGCCAGTTCATTGCTGCTTCAAGTGACTCGTACACCGGACAGGTATACACACTCTCTGGTCTAGAGACCCAAAAGGTAATTCGTATACCGTTGGCAAGGAAGAGCAAATTTCCCAATAATGAAAAGCAATGGCCGAGATGAAGTCACACTGCTCAATATCAATGAATAAGTTCCAAAGAAATCAGTTTCCGTGTGGGCAATTTGGCAAACCTGCTGTGTGTGGATGTTCTGCTGGCCAGTGGTTGTTATTTACACATAAACTTTGGAGGACAAAAATAATAATCTGCTTATTCTTCTGCTTTTGTGAGGCATTTTACCAACGTAATAGAGGGAGGAGACAGCCCGATATGACATTCAAATGTTCATGCGCTTGCAGTGTTAACTATGCAGTAGACGTGTGGCCCATGGTAACTGTTGCCCGTGGTAACTGTTGATGTATAATTTTCCGTTTCTTACTGTGATAGCTTCCCATTTCCCAAAAGCAGACTGCTTGAAAGATATTTTGCCTTGGTTCATAAAAACCCAAAACTGTAAGCTTAGCTAGACAGGTATCATTCCTCCTGATCCTAGCACGATTCATTTGAGACCGACTGAAAAATCACAGTCATGACTTTTCGTCTTTTGTTGAGATGCCTTAAGTCAAGTCTCACCTGCATGGCTGGTTTCTGCTTTGGCAAAGCAAATGGAACGAGGAAGCGCTGGTTTTCGTCAACACCAATCAGAAAGAGGATACGTCCCTTCTCCAGTAGTGCCAGGAATGCACGGAACTCATCATCAACACCAATTTCCTCCGAGAACATCACCTTGCTGGAATGAACGGTCATAATGCCTGCATCGATGAAGAGCTCCTGCTCGTTGAACAGGCGCAAGACAGCGTCGCAAACCCAATCCGGGTCCATGAAGTAGAAATTGCTGAGCTTGCAGAAGGCGTCATCGAAATGAACAATGGCAGAAGTGCTGTGGAGGAAGGTTGTCGCTGCACACAAAGGCAAAGATATACATCAATAAACTGATACACCACGCACGGAGTAAGTTGTGTGTATTGCAGCTAGCTACCCAAAATATGCATGTCCCGGGAACAGTAGTGTAAGGCAGCACAATAGGACGGAGAGAACAGAACAAAAACAAGGGGCTTGAACATATTGCTAACCTTTCTGCATTTCATCGACAACCCTCAGCTCTTCCTGAGCGAAGGGCTGGTCTTTCACGTTCTTCATGAACGTGTCGTGCTTGATGATCCCACGCCTGCCCGCCTGCTCCAAGCTCGCGGTGCTTCCAAACAGGCGGAATTGTGTGCGGCTGGACATGCAGTAACGGGCCAGCTGAATGTAGCTCTTGGGAATCTGGCAACAGAATAGAATTAAAATATCACTTTATTGAAAAGCTGAGTTGGAATTTGATTATACCATTCAATTCGTCCAGAGAAATAAATTGCAACTGATCGCCCAGACTTCGCTTCGAGGGTTTTGTCACTGGCCTTTGCTCGCTCCTACTGGGTAACAAAGCACAAGATAATTTTCAAAAGCTTTGCAAACTAAGCCGGCAACGTGCTAAAATTTCTCTGGAGGAATATAGCAAGGACTGTCAACCTCCAACGATGGCAAGGACACAGTCACACTTTCTTGTGTTGTCTAGCTGACTTAAAGGTTTAAACTTTGCAGAGAATGCAGTAATGGCTGTACATGGCAAGACAAAGGTCGGAAATCAAGTACAGTCGGCGTACCAGCATCGTTTCTGTAAACTTCTCCTGCAGCAAACATTCGCAACTGATATCCCTTTGCCGACAACTGCTTGGGGAATGCATTGCTGTTTGTGTTGGGGTATTCTAGCACACTGCCTTTAGCAAAATGTAATATGTAGTCAATAAATCTCTTCATATGGTCACTAGGTCAAGCTTGAAACCACAAACATTTTGACTGGCATATGCCAGCCTTCCTCAGATTCTGTCAAAACAGCTCAAACTGAACCAGCAATCAGTTCTCTGCAACCCAATTTCTTTCTTTTTCTTTTCATTTGTTAGTTTCTAATGTCTACTTTCCATTGGTAAGTTTGCCGATGCAAGAAAGTTGTACAGCCTTTCGTCAAAATTCTTGGCTCCACAATCTTTGTTCAGAGCCAACTTCTTTCTGGCATTATGCAAAGCTCCCTGAGCATCCAATTTCAGTCAATGTCTAGCACCTTCACATTTTCCTAATCAATTCTGTGTCCACTGAGACAGGCGTACTCCACTATATGGAGGCTACTTCATGGATTGCTTCCTTTCTTTTGCCCACACGCACTGCATCCTTGATGCCAGCATATATTGGCCTCTCACGAGGTTGAGCGGATTCCTCCTTATCACAGTCCTTTGCTCTGATTCTTGCTCACCCACTCGCACTCAAATACGTAACAACACTGGGACAATGATACGGTTTGTTCCGGACAATCAGATTTTCACATCTTCCAGATGTTGTTGTCATCGTACTGGGGACAAACGATGTTGATATCACATGACTGATTCTTGATCTTGCAGTCTGTTTTTTCACAGGTAATGGCCATTTCAGCCGCATTGTGGTAGGCTTCTTCGGCTTTAGTAAAGAATTCCTTTAAAACCCTAATGTTGATGTCCGTTCGTGGTCAAGACACCCAACAGGTGCTTTTTTACCTTTTTTCTAGAGCATAGCGAGTGTTAGTTCTAACAAAGACAAAAAAGATAGTACTTTGCACTTTGGAAGACTGAGCACCAACAACACACCACACAGAACAGGAAGATTTGATCTTCCTGCAATCGTCAGCACAATGTAGCTCAGCTGAAACATTGTTCTCATTTTTCACACCTGAGCTAGTAACCCTGTGAGAGATTTATTGAGTACCGATTCCAATGAGGCCGAGAACCTTCTTCTTGTCTTTCTTTCATATGACTGAAAAAAACCTTGATGAATCATCCAAAGAGATGGAATCGGAAACAGGATAGTGTCTTAATCGGACAAATAAGTCATTGTCTTACCATCTTCTGCTCCTGGCAGACGTGACGAGCTACTTCAAAGAGGCGCCTTCGAAAGATACCCACACTGTGTCCCGACTGTGAGTTGACGAAGTGCACGTCGTGCATTGGGTACCGTGTCGCAATCACAAACTGGTCCCTGGCACGTCTGGCCTCATTGTCTCCGGCTCTCCCTCTCTCAAAGTGAGTTCCGACAATGAGGATCGGTGCAGTGGCATTCATTGCCTGCATGATCACCGAAAGAAGGAGGGGTTGGGGGTG
>JAOWAR010020025.1:0-21156 GCA_028571005.1 Clathrina lutea
AGAGAGAGAGAGAGAGAGAGAGAGAGAGAGAGAGAGAGAGAGAGAGAGAGAGAGAGAGAGAGAGGGAGAAAGAGAGAGAGAGAGAGAGAGAGGCAAGTGTGTAACCACCTCTAGCGGATATAGTTTTCCCGATGAAGCCCCCCAGGTGAAAACCCGTCCCTTCTCCACTTTTTTTTTGTTGGTTTCTACTTCCTCAATTGTCTCCTATTCTCTTACCACTGAAAGTGAGCGTTGCGTGCGCCTGTTTCCGAGTTCACGTTTCACATTGCGAAGTCATGCCTAGTGCTTTCTCGACTTTGATTTGTGTTGTTGTCGATGCGTGTGCCGTGAACTTTCGGCAAAGCTTTGATCTTGGTAAAGTACTCGGCTATAAAGACGTTATTGTGTGGGGTCAAGGAGTTGTTCGGTACGGACGGTAGACAACCGTGAAGCGTGAGGATATGACAAACCACTCCCATGGCTAAGGCTATACTTTTGTCTTTTGAAACTAAATGCTGATCATCGTGGGGAATTGTCTTGACCCTATGCACCCCTGGTATAGTCGAACCACAAGAGTCATTGACATTTCTTTTGTACATATTTGTTTGGGACAGAAATGGTGAACTTTTGTACCTCTACATTATACTGGTAGAGTACGATTGCCGATTGCCTCGGCAGCGTATGCTATTGCTATTGTCACAGCACCACATTCCAAAAACGGCATGTCAAAACATCGATTGTGTTTGACAGACTGTGGGAGCATTCATGGTGGGTCTCTTTGTATGGTATGCAGCATTCTTCTCTTGGACAGATGACATTTGTTGTGAGCAATTAGTTTGATATTGGATCAGAGCAAGTGTGTACTTCAAAACATCAGCCTGATCACTGCCATGCAGGGATACCCCCTGCTGTAGCCCTAGGCCTTGGCCATTGGCCAACCAGTAACTGGCAAAGTTGTGAACATTCGGAACCACTTTTCTGGTCATTTTATCTAGTCAGTGTGCATACAAGGCAATGAAAGCTACAGGCCACTTGGTTGTTTGAGACCCCAGCCTGGTCTCAGGTTCTTTAATCTTTCCATCATCCATTGTGCCAATGAGAACTGACGGTGCCAGTTGATCATGTACATATAGAAGGTAGCATGCTTTCGAATTCATGCTCATACAAGACCTTTGTTTTGAGCGCTTGCCAGAAGCAGAGTGGTTATCAAACTTCATCTCCATTGAAATGCCGAGTTCCGGATATGGCTTTTGCCAGCCCACCAGGGGAGATCTGGGGCCGATCCGAAACATGTCGTGCGAATTGCACACACCCCGCACGCGCACAGGTGTGATGCGGGAATCTTGCAGGGAATTCCCCTTGAGCCCGCTTCCAGGATGAATACGGCCAACTCAAGTCTTTCTGAGTGCAGGCTCGGACCATCCATTTCTTGGGCTTCTACCGCGTGGTCTCGATTTTTGTCATGCGTAAGCCGCTTCCCACGGTGACTGATGAGTACCGAGAACGGTGACTAGAACGGTGAAGGTACAGGTTGGTCGTTTAGGATAACTTGTCCCTTTTGCTGGGCTGCTGCGAAGGGGGGCGCCTTCGACTCTCGACGACTGAAGCGTCAGCTTATTTTTGGTGACTTCTGGAGATGGAGATGACCTCTCTTCTGGCCAAGGTAGGACTGCATCGCGCGTAGCGTAGCGCTTGCCTCATGCGGAGAGCGAGGCCGAGCTCGCGGGGCTTGCTAGGCTGGAAGACAATCCTTATGGTGTGTCTGCGGTTTGGTGTAGACACATAAAATTTCGATTCACTGAAACAACCCCGGCCCGGCTGCCGCGAAGACAAAACAGTTCGCCGTCATGCTCAACAGAATGTTTCGTGCTGGGGACATTAGCGGTAGTGAGCGAACCATCTAGGCCAAAGGCAGTTGTTCTAAGGCTTGTCTTCCATCACCGGTGACTTATAGCCGCCTTAGTGTGGTTATTGGGGTGGAGTTGAGTGCCACCCTCCAGCTAGCGCGAGCTTTTTATCACCTTGTCACCTGCGCCCGCAGGTCCCCTACAGGTGGACGGTTCACTGATGCGCCAACGTCCATAGCAAGGGTGTGGGCAACGCGAACAGTAGTACTGGCGAGAAGAAAGAAAGAAAGGGGGCGGGCTAGAGCAGACGGCTTCACCGCCTTTTGCACAGTCACAATAGCACGTTGTGGAGAAGCTAGCATGTGACAGCAACATCTGCAGTTTGCAAGAGGTCGCCTCAGAGTCCACCGCACCTGAGCAACTTAAACGAGCGAATCATTTCCTCCCTGTCTGTCGTGTTCAATCCGCAAAGTTCCGCGACAGGCCTGAGGGGAAAGTTCAATGTTGGATACGGAAGGATCGATCGGCCGTGCCCAACGGTGTTATCTACATGTACTAGCTAGCCGTTTGTCACAAAACCAAGACGTTGCTAGATAATTCTTCCTGGGCTAATGTCATTGCTAGAATCTCTCACTGACAACAAGGCAAAGAGAATTTTGGGCGACGTTTCGGCCAGGTTACCCTGGCCTTCTTCAGGTTGGCATCGCCCGCCTCTAGCGCTTCTCGCTTGAAGATAAACTGGTGCTTTGTAGTTTGATCTTCAATTTCAGCCTGAAGTGCTTTCTTATTCACGTTTTATGCAGGGGTTTTCCTCTGACTTGCACGCGGCGGGAGTCTCTCGTCCTTCCGTACCGAGCTAACAGGTCGTTTTCCGCCCTGTATTTGTACATGTACTTGTCTTGCAGAAAAAAGATCGATTTTCAATTGGTTTGATCGTTCTGAGTGCTTTTATTCGGTGCCGGGGGAAACGGGAGTTTTGACTGCGCTCTGGGTAGGAAGCTCAGGCCGTTAAGGTTTATTTTTGTGATCTGTATTTTTGTGTTCTGTGGTTAGATTCAAGTGGGCCTTTCTTTCATACTCTTGATAAGCTAAACTCAAACGTTTCAAATAAATTGAAGAGTGGAAATTTGTTTGAGGGAAATCTGATGGCAGCAACGTATCCTGTGTTGGAAGATCACCTCCTGCCGATCCCTTCTTCCTCCTCCAACCCCCTCGATCCCCGCTCACCCTGATCGGACAACAGGCCAAAGATATTGACAAGAACAGACTGTAATTAGCTCTCCAGCCGTGCTACGATTGTATTCTGATTACATTCTTAACTCTGAAGAAGTTCAACCCCAAGTGGACCGTCCGTCCTCGTCCAGCCTTTTCTAAACAGACTCAAATCCTGTAATTCCCCCTGATTGTTTCCGGTGCTTAAGAATGCTGTTTCAGTAGTGTAATATTGTTTTGAATAATAGATGGTCGTTCAATTGTTACCATGGCGGCAGCTTCATCAGATTGAAACGTGTCCTCTACTAAAATCACGCAGACTACTATCAAGAGCGCACGGCAACTTACATTGTAGTATGCAGGATCATAATATGCTCGTCTGTGTGTCATTGTTGGTGTGTGCTTTTTGTGTGTCTAGGTTGACCATGGAAACCGTGAGTGCAGAGGAGCATTTCTTGCCTCCACAATGCTCTGCATTATCAGGCGACAATTTGGAGACTGGCAGTGTGTCACCTGAGGACACTTCATTTCGACTGAAGGCAGCTCAACTTACGTCAGACCTCGATCCCGGTGGTACGTTGGCTGGACTAAATACAACACATTTACATGAGAGATCACCGACCATGTCGTGTAGACTAACTTTATCTGTGGTTTGGGTGATGGGTTTGGGTGATGCATACCGTGCTACTGCTTTCCGTAGGCACCTCTCCTCTCAGCAACGAAGAACCCACCTCAACACAAGCTGCTATTTGCAGATGCGAAAGTAACATGGCTGGAGTCGAAAAACAACGCAATAAGATGTGAACATGATTGATTGGCAGAGCCCATTTGCGTGATGCAATAATAGTGTTACAAAGAATTGGATTGGAAAAATTGTACCTTATCCACTGACACTTTTGGAAAATGGTGTACTGTTAGAGAACTCCAAAAAGCGGAAAGGTGCTTGCTAGTTCTACATGCCAATTTTGAGCATAGCTTTGGTGAAGCCTTTCAACATACTTTTCGGCGAGTGCATTTTCTTAGAGGTATTGTGCATGTGAATTTGTAAAAAGTACTGTGGAAAAACTATCTGTGAAATGAGACAGGATTCTCCTGACATTTCGCCAGAGGCGTCTTCAGAGGACTATCCTGTCTCATGTGAAATGTACTAAGTAATCGGCGTTTTGTCATGATTTATCTGTGAAATGCTTAAATGTGGGTTTTCAGCCAAAAATTAGCATGTTGATAAAGTAAGCTTATGAGCAGTGATAGCCTTTCTTTTAGATGTGATTGGACTTTAGATTTGGGAGATGAACTTTGTTAGTGTTTATGTATTTTTCCTTGTCAAAGAAAGGTGAGCTTGCGCTATAATGCCGGTTGGCACAATACCCAGATCAAATCACACCTTCTATTGTATACATGAGAGAGGGAGAGAGAGAAAGAACAAAAGGGAAAAAAAACGATAGGCAACTGGGAATCAAACTTGGATAGGTTGAAGTCTGTTTCAACACTCTATCACGGAGCTATCCACCTGACCACCTGACCGTCAAGTTTAACTTCCGTTTTTTTCTTTCATGCACTTAAGTTATCCAGCTCTTGCAACACTAACAGTGTGGAAGTCCACACCAGCTACATAGATGACCATTCTGTTGCCCAGAGGAGTCCAGTTGGTTTAGAGAATAGGATACTCCAGCCAAACATCACCAAAAATCACTGCAACGTCACAGAAAGACGAGCTTGCGCTCTCATGCAAGGTTCAGCAATAGCCAGATGAAATCGCACCTTCCGCAAATATGAGAGACAGGGGGACTTCTATACACCCAGGCATGATTCCTGGTTTGTCCATCATTTTTTTCCGATGCATTTTTCTTTCTCACACTTGCACTTAGAACAAAGCCAGGAATAGTGACTGGACCGGGGATCGTCGCCTTTTTTCTATAGTTTTCACAGAGCAAGACCAAATGCCACACTATAGTCATGCATGTGTAATATCAGCGTGTGGCTGGCCCATTCGATTAGTCACCTTGATCATCAGCACATGTACACGGCATGATCGTTGAAGATCACGATATCGCAGTGTTCGGCAACTGGTCAAGCTCCATGCACCTTGGAGTGTGGTCGTTTGAGGAGGCGGCGGACAGGGCATGATTTTTATCTGCAGATTCACAGGGCCAGCTCTGTGGGTGCTCTGGAGTGAGGTGCATGTTTGTTCGGAGTTTCACGAAGGAAGTCGCCTGCTAGCAGAGTGGCGCCAAAGTTGGTGCACAACCCGGTTTCCATGTTGTGAGTGGACATTGAAGCGCTATTCACCTACTTTCGCTACCCTTGGTAGTCACGAGAAACACAACAAGAGCCTCTAAACTACGTGCGGTTACTGTCCAAGCTGATGTTGATAAGAGGATCATGGATAGTAACCTCGTGACACAGATCAAAGTTTATGCATGTGAACTCCCAGCCTTGAAGGTTCGCGGCCTTTTGGGTTTATGCTCTCTTTGTCACATACACATGCTCAGCTATATTTCTGGGTTAGAGTTGGTAGTCATAGAGCTCGAGAAGAATCTGGCAGCTGTCGAAGCAGCAGCCAACAGTAGGGGTTGAACAGGGAGGAAAGTGAGAAAGAAGGATGTACGAGTCTGCCGCATGCACATTCGATTGAATAGCATTGCGGCTTGGGCACCCAGTACCCGAAGTACATCTCTTTTGGTGTATTTTTTTTTTTCATTTTCAGTCTCAAAGTCGAGAGCATCTTTTTCTGTGGAGGATAGCGGGTTTTGAGGATGAAAAGTGCGTGAACTGGCCGACCTTTTAGTCTGGGTAGTCTTTCCCATTTTTTGTTTGACTGGACATCCTCACCAAATTGCTTCTGACTCAACGTTTGTATAGGTCTTTCCAAACGGTGAATGGCAACTAAACCACCTCTCGAGTCCAAAAAGTAATGCAAAAAGTCATGCACAGGAGTTTGTTCAGAAGGTAGCAATTATTGTCCCACTTATTAACATCGATATTTTCCGGAGGAGAGCATTTTTATTTTAAGGTACCTCCCTCCCTACACCTCCATTCACATCTCAGTAATCATTTTTCCAAGTTCAAAGAATATGGCGACCGTCCATTCCCGGCTATGAACGAGGTGTGATTTGATCTGAGTATGATTTTTTGTCCTTTACAATTTGTTCTTTTGCTTTCTTACTCTGAATTAAGCTCGTTGGTTTAGCTAGTACCTGTTCAAAAGTTTCAAAGTCACCCAAGAACCTTAGGCAATCACATATAATTTTCTCACGGAAAGTTTTAACAAAAAAGAGAAAATTCAGAGAAAACACAGTACACTGAAGAACAGTACAACCGAAGATCTTTTGAGGCCATAGCGGCTTTCTTGCAGGCTCAGCAGTGGCCGTACTGCGAAGGAATACAAACTAAACAAGAAACAATGCTTTTTGCTGGTACTATTGACAACTAGGTGTGAATGTTGCTAACACAGGGGTGTGAAATGTGTAAGAAAGATGTGTGATTGTTCGTGTCTGTGTGTAAGTGTGAAGTAGACTGTGTGAGTGCATTCTGTTCTTGAGTGCATGTTTGTTAAGGGAAAAGGTGCAAACTTTTCACAAAATCCAATTTCTTGCATAAAGTGGTGTTAAACGATTTCTTGTATAGTGCTTCTAGTACATGCGAAGTAGACTGAGTGCGTGCTCTGTGTATGACTTTGAAGCGAGATCTATCATAGCACTTGATGTTTTTGAGCAGATGCTCACTTTTTTCTCATGTAGGAAACTATCATTAAAACCGATGGAGGAGTGGATTGATTGGTAAAATGTTGCTTTCAAGCCTTAAACTGTAACAGCTTATGAGAAAGAGCTGAATTCGAATGTCATCTGGCCATGAAAGGGTAGCCACAAGGGGATGTGTTAATTTCTTGAATTTAGCAATAAAGTTTAAGAGCAGAGACTATGTCCTAAAAGCAGAAACTATAATGTCATGATCCAAACATTGACAAATCCGAATCATGGTGTTTTGTTCTGTGATGTGATTAGAAGCAGGCAAGGAAAACGAGGCCGTCTGGTCAGGTGAAGTATTGTGTACTGCACATAACCTGCCTAATGTGGTGCTTGTGGCCAGCTCATCATCACCAGAGGCCAGCCGGAAAGCTGCTGCAGGTGGCAGTGCAGAGATTGGCGGACACAGCGAAACGTTTGTTGAACCACTTCTTGGAAAGCAGACATGCCCCGTCTGCCAATCAGCATTAAGACAGGCAGTTCAGACTCAGTGTGGCCATCGCTACTGTCACACATGCCTGGAAACAGTTTTGAAGTAAGTGTAACATGAAAAAGAGAAGTTAGGCAGAGGGAAAGAGAAATGCAGAATGAGGGATGGGGAAAGTGTGTGAATGTATATTGACCTTGGTTACTGAGCGATTGAGTGGAGAGTATAACTTGGCCAAAATGAAATGAACACTAAAATGCGTAAAATTAACACCGTGACAGTTGATAGCAAGTCTCCTAGAAGGAACACGCTTGACTGTTCAACCGGATAGCTCTGCGACTCATCAAAAGTAGCAGTGTCAAGTCGTAGGTTTGAATATTCGAAGTTGATCTGACATTTTGTTACATCCTATTAACTGTATACTACTTTCTTATTTATTATGAAGTGTTGCATTTTGGCCAGGGTCACGGAAGCTGGTCAGCTGAGCACAATCAGGGCATTTGTTTTTTTTACTGTCGAATGCGTTGCCTTTTTTCTCGTCTCAGGCAACATGTCTTCAACTTGGATTCCCTGCAGAAGACAAATTCTAATGAAAACACAACTTTATATTGCAGTGTTTTGTGGCTTTCAATACCCACTGTTTGTACAATTGGATTCCATTGAAAAGAATGAAGGAATGTCCTTGTTTGACCATGACTGATTAAAATATAATTATATATATTATATATTGTGTAGATAATATATGATTTTATGTATTACTGCAGACAGTACTTTTTCAGCCTTTGTGGCTTCATCAGTGCAGTACAAAAGCTGAGACGCGGTTGCGACAAACCCAAGACTATATACATGAGGTTGAACTATAGACAGTACTGTTTTGGCTTTAGTGGTCTCATCAGTGCAGTACAGATCCTGAGATGAGGGAATGATGAAGCTGAAACGTTATCACTGCCCGGCAGCTTTCCACTTGTGGATGACGCAGAAGTAGAGGCCACCATACCACACCATGAGAGCTTGCATCGTCGGAGCAGTGAGCCTTGCAAATGCCAGCAGCACAGTATGTCCTAGTGAAAGTGCTCAAAAAGGCAGAAGCCAAGGAGCGATGTCAAACAGCAGGCAGTACTGTTTCGGCATTTGTGGCATCATCATATACGAGATTAAAAATGTGCTTAATCTTCAGCATGCCTCATGTTGTTTGTTTTTCAAGTCCTCTCATCTAGAACGACGTTTTCATAACCATTTCAAAGATTTAAAGTGTTGCCCTAATTGGTGCCGTTGAAATCTGTCTTGTTTTCCGCAGAGGTGTGAATCCAAGGTGCCCGCTGTGCAGAGAGGCCATCGAGGAGGTAAGATTGAGTAAAATGAAGTCCTGATCCTTTGCAGGCTCAGCATGGAGTGTGTCAAGTACAAATAGCTCATCTGACCAGCGTAGAGAAGACAGTTGGATGAACAGAAATGGACAAGTGGACATGCCAGTTAGACTCCGCTTTGAGCTAAAACCTTTAGATTTGTAGTAGAAGTTGAGGGTCTTTTCTGTTGTTAAAAAGAATGTGGAAAACCACTCTCTGAGCCTCATGTCAAATTTCTGCACCTCTTCGTTTCATGCAGTTTACTCGCTGATAAGGAATTTATCACCATGCGTGTTTGGTACTTAGTTCTGGGCTACCTCCAAATATAATTAAGCCACTCAAGTGCAAAATGGTTACTCCAATATGGAACAGGAGTGGTTTTGTTGTGTCCACTGTTAGCGAACAATGACGTAAAAAATGTGTCATTTGTGCGTCGGTCTATGTGTGCACATGCATTGTATCCACCGCGGATGGACGGACATGTTTATGACTTCACCTGTTTCTAGGAGGCTAGTACTCTGGTGTATGCATAGGCGTTGGAAACTGCACAGGTTAGGTGACACCATCAACCTCTACCGACCCAACTTCCGCTCTGCCCGTTGGAATGTTCGGCTCGTTATGATCACCGGCACCTTTCGGTCGATTGAATAGCACGTATCTGAGTGTTTTCTGCATGGATGACTGGTTGCAGCTTCTGGCCACATTAATCGAAGCCCATCACCGAGGTTAAAAGAAAATGGCTGGCATCCTGTCGGCCATCAACTGATAGGCTAGAAAATGTCCACCAAACGCCAAAATGATGAGAAAGAAGCCACGTAGGAGTGTGAAAACCAAAATCATGTCTCCTGGAAATTCTGGTCACTGGCCGTCGCCCTGTCTCAACATCTTTTCCTTACGCACATATGCACGCGCACATGCGCACACTCGAAACACCAGCACCACCTGATTCATGGATAAAGAATCAAAGGTGTTGCATGCAACTTTCAGTCCACCTTTACTAGAGTTTTAAACAGGATGTGGAACATAGCTGTAAGTTTGCAGTGAGGCAAATGGCCGAAATCACAAGTCTGGAGTTGAGATTACAGGACCATGGTCGATTTTGGCAGCACTTCAACAAGTGTCGGAAATCTGGGTACCATAACAACAGGTTGTCTCTCTTTCTCTGTTGTACTTGATTTCTAGTTTTATCCAGATATACTTTGTCGGCGCGAAATGCTTGCTCTACTGGTTAAGTGTAGGAACCACAAGTTGGAGTGTACGTGGGAAGGAAAGCTGGAAGATTTACAGGTAAAACAAAGGGATCTTCCAAAATCATGCCATGTGTCACCAAGCTCCAACTTAGATTTAACAGAGAGTTAATTCATGTGTACCAACTTGCCAAGCGTCAGGTGTCACTAACATAATTCCAGATGAAGACTTCGTAGTGTTCTTTTTCTTCAAAAAAATTTGGGGTCATTTGGGCTGTTTTGGTCAAACCTGAAACCCACAATTGAAAAAAAAAAGCCCCATGCACACATGTGTACTAAAGCTTCAATCAGGTCGCCAACTGATACTTGCCTCTAGATACTGATGCCAACTTTTGGAATGTGCGATTTGACACTTTCTTAGTCCTCTCCAATTTCATCTGAATAGTTCAGAGCTTTTAGCGTAGATGTGTTTTCCTGTCTCGGTCACATGTCGTGTCGATTTCTCTCAAAACTTTTTACCTTTTCTTTGTATGTAATTTTTCATCCTTCGTTCAACCCCGTGTGTAGCAACTGCCGCACACATCCTAACTCTGTTTCATTGGGCCCTGACCTTGCTATGGTCAGGAGCATCTGTGGCAGTGTCCGATGGAACCAGTCCAGTGCACACACACGGAGTGCCTGGAGCGGATTGCTCGATCTCAACTCCTAGACCATGTCAATGAAGAGTGTTATCATCGAAAAATTGAGTGTGACCAGTGTCAATCCATGATATCAGTTGGCACCATGAAGGTGAGGTTTTCACACTTTGCCAGCCAGCCTATCAAAACCGGCTTCTGAAGAAATGATGACCACATGACACTAAGCTTACGGATTTCCATAAATCAATCCTTGTGAATTGATAGATTGGACTGTGGCAAAAACGATCGAAGGTTCATATTTTTGTAATTATTTTTTCCATCATAGATGATGCTGCCGTTTGTTTGTTGTTTCTGTTGTTTCTAACCTCTGCCCCGTTCCATCCCAGTAGATTCCTCAAGTTGTAACTGTATTCCGTCTTTCCCTCCAGGCATGAAACACATGTCAAGTTGGAAAAGGGTTGCTAGCTGGTAGTCCATTTTGCTGTGTGTCTTCTTCCTGAAGAACTAAGCTCGAAGACAATGGTGCTAGTTGAACTGTGCTCGAAGACTATGGTGCTAGTTGAACTATGCTCAAAGACTATGGCGCTAATTGAGCTGTGCTCAAAGACTATGGTGCTAGATGAACTGTGCTCGAAGACTATGGTGCTGGTTGAACTGTGCTCGAAGACTATGGTGCTAGTTGAACTGTGCTCGAAGACTATGGTGCTAGGGAAACTGTGCTCGAAGACTATGGTGCTAGGGAAACTGTGCTCGAAGACTATGGTGCAAGTTGAACTGTGCTCAAAGACTATGGTGTTAGTTAAACTGTGCTCGAAAACTATGGTGCTAGTTGAACTGTGCTCGAAGACTATGGTGCTAGCTGAACTGTGCTCGAAGACTATGGTGCTAGTTGAACTGTGCTCGAAGACTATGGTGCTAGGGAAACTGTGCTCAAAGACTATGGTGCTAGTTGAACTTTGCTCGAAGACTATGGCGCTAGTTGAACTGTGCTCGAAGACTATGGTGCTAGTTGAACTAGGCTTGAAAACTATGGCGCTAGTTAAACCGTGCTCGAAGACTATGGGGCTAGCTGAACTGTGCTCGAAGACTGTGGTGCTAGCTGCACTGTGCTCAAAGACAATGGTGCTAGTTAAACTGTGCTCGAAGACTATGGTGCTAGGGAAACTGTGCTCGAAGACTATGGTGTTAGTTAAACTGTGCTCGAAGACTATGGTGCTGGTTGAACTGTGCTCGAAGACTATGGTGCTAGTTAAACTGTGCTTCAAGACTATGGCGCTAGTTGAACTGTGCTCGAAGACTATGGTGCTAGTTGAACTGTGCTCGAAGACTATGGTGCTTAGGAAACTGTGCTCGAAGACTATGGTACCATTTGAACGGTGCTCGAAGACTATGGCGCTAGTTGAACTGTGCTCGAAGACTATGGTAGCAGTTGAACGGTGCTCGAAGACTATGGTGCTAGTTGAACTGTGCTCGAAGACTATGGCGCTAGTTGAACTGTGCTCGAAGACTATGGTGCTAGTTGAACTGTGCTCGAAGACTATGGTAGCAGTTGAACGGTGCTCGAAGACTATGGCGCTAGTTGAACTGTGCTTGAAGACTATGGTGCTAGTTGAACTTTGCTTGAAGACTATGGTGCTTGGGAAACTGTGCTCGAAGGCTATGGCGCTAGTTAAACTGTGCCCGAAGACTATGGTGCTAGGTGAACTGTGCTCGAAGACTATGGTGCTAATTAAATCCACTAGGCTGCTACACCCTCTGTACAGATACAATAAACTTTCTTGGACGTCATTCTCTTTTTCTCCCACAAGTTTGGTTACTGTCCTTCGTATGAAGTTTTCTTTGTACTCGTCCTGCTGTCTATATAAACCTTCACTTCCCTCCGATAAACATCTGAGATCGAACTCTCTCTCTCTCTCTCTCTCTCTCTCTCTCTCTCTCTCTGCCCCTTGGTCTGTTGTACCAAACAAGGCTAAAGACCATGTTTTAAATGTCTAAGGCATTGATGTTTTGTATGGGAGCTTGGGAAGTCTCATGTTTTATGATAATTATGGCACCGATTCTCCTCCTCCTAGGCATCCATAGCTTATCTTGCAAAGCAAGATCACAAGAGAGATTGAGAGAGATTAAACGTGGTATTCTATGCCACAAGGTCAGATTTCTTGCAAATGGCCGATTCAAAACGTCACACACCTCTCATCTGTGTGACTGCTACTGCGAGTGTAGCTTTGCTGAAGTACTGGGTTGCTTTCAATTACTTTTCGGGTCTTTTTCTCGGTATGGCTACCTGCGAAGCTCCGGGTGAAGATTCGTAGAGCTCTAAACACCAGTTGATGCCAATGGTCCCATTTTAAGCATGAGCGCTCTCTCATATGATCCATTTGTTCTCCAGATTCATGTTCGTGATCATTGTGAAGAAACGCTGAAGGAATGTCCTCAGCGCTGTGGTCTGTTTGTGCTGAGGAAAGAGGTGAGTTACAGCTGTCCAATTATCAATTAATAATTCTTGTTGTTGCAATATTCTTGTTATTGCAGGATCAGAATGGTTTGTCTTGTCGAAATGGTGCCAAATTGTGCTTCTAGGGTAGAAAAATGATCATTGTGCTATCGTCCACCTTGGTTGAAGCATAGAGTTGTCCATATACGCTCACAACGTTGTCTTCCTTTTCCATGACGGATTGGTGCAGCGTTTCCCACAGAGCCATCACACAGTTGTCCGTGACCGTTTGTTGCTGCTGAGGGACGGTTGTGAGTCATGTGCAGTCTGCCTAAGCTTGGACAGCTGAAATTCAACACTTCGCCCAGTATTGATGATCATTCACAGCTAGGCGACGGTTCAGAAAGTCAAAAGGTGCTACTGTTCCAGCACGGAAAAGTGTAGAATACACACTGGAATGTCAAACCTTGAAGTACTGCCATGATAGCAGCTGAAGCATTGTTGAGGGGGTGACTAAGAGTATAGGACCTTGTATGATCTTCTCTTCTTCAGATTGCACACGTTTAGTCTGTGCAACGTATTTGATCCTTCAATTGCTGTCTGGTTGCTGCTCAACAGCTTCTTCAGCATATCAAGCATCAGTGCACGGAGGCACTCGTTGAGTGCCCTTTCCACACCCACGGCTGTGGCTATCAGGTGAGTGTGTGTTTGTGTGTGTGTGTGTGTGTGTGCGTGCGTGCGTTTGTGTATGTGTGTGCGCACACTATTTTGCATATGTGTGCGCATGTGTGCATGTGTGCATGTGTATGTGTGTATGTATGTGTATGTGTGTGTGTTTTGCTTCACTAAAAGCAGTGTGGCCAAACATACAACGCAGGAGCACTTGTTAATTTGGGGTTGAGTGCTGGCATCATACCAACAGTTGAAATAGGACTTCCAGAAAGGAAGGAAGTGACCTCGGACACGAGGGTTTCTTTTACGTTATTTTTCTTTTTCTGCCATCCCTAGTGGACTGTTCAAATGCTTTGGATGATGAGTATGTTTTCCTTCCAACAGGGTAAACGCCGAGCAGTCGACAAACACTGTGAAGAGAGCAAAGGGGAACATCTCGAACTCTGTCGCAAAGCGATCGACCAGAAAAGCAAAGCGATCAGCGCTCTGAAAGCTGATGCCATTCAACGACAGACGGCGCTCGAAGCTCTGGCAACTTGTATCGTGGAGCTCGAAGAACAAGCATCACGCAAGTTTTTCTCCAAGGAGAAACAAGTCGAGGCACTGCGGCTTCAGTTGGGGGCTCTGGTCGACAACACCACACCCAGGATGGGCGAGACCGCACTGCAGCGCGTTGTCCAGCTGGAGGCAAAAACTGCAACAGCCGAGCAGAACCTCACCTTGATCCGAGCCAAACTTGGTGATGTGAGCCTTTCTCAACGAAGAATTGCTCAGGAAACCACCAGAGTTGGCAAGTGCCTGGAAGACATAGATGATCGCCTGTCGCTAGCTGAGATGGCCAGCTATGAAGGCCGTCTAGTATGGAGGCTCTCCAACTTTATGAAACTGCTGGAGGATGCCAGAACCGGTGTCAAGGTGAGGCGAAGAATGTCAGAAAATTTCTGACTTTGCTCTTCTGTGACTCTCGCAGGACTCTTCAATTAATGATTTCTGATCGACGGACAGGGCAAAGAAGAATTGTTTGCATGTACCCTCTTTCGATGAAATCACTAGTTGACTCAAGAGGTTACGAAAATGAGTTTCCAATGGGGGGGGGGGAGGCATCGCAATATCCGTTTGCAATACTCACTTGTTCGTGGAGACTTTCATAATATGTTTAAGAGTTCAATCGGTTTCGTTCAGTTTTTACTCCTGAAGCCATTTTAGTGTCACTTGGCAACACATTTCCTCTGTTGAATGCTTTTAGGGTTGTTTTACCCTAATAACCGTGGAAGAATGTGAGACAGAGAATGTAGTGACTGCTTTTACTTAACAGGTATATACCTTTCAGCAAAAAAGTACATATGAGAAATTTAACCAAAAAGAGTTTGTGCCTAACAATGAGGAAACAAGAAATTGCGAAGCTCAATTGGTGGATTGCTGCTGTTCAACAATCACTTGTAAACAATTGTTCGAAAGCAAGCAGTTCATTAGCCATGGGGCGAACAGATTTCCACTTGAAGTGCTAGTGCTTACAAAAGCAATAGACTTCAAAAGGAAAAAAATATGTGTGTTGATTAGAGTATGGATTGCGGGCGCTTGTCTTTCGAAAACCAAACTCTGGAGGATTGAAGGCAGATGTCAACAATTACTGTTGATTTCTGAGGTCAATGTGTCATCACTTGCTCGTCTCCTCTAATTTTTTTTTCTCCGTGCTTACCTGCTGTGCCCCTTTCTGTGTTCTTTGCAGGTCTCCCACTACTCTGCCCCATTTTTCACCAGTAGGTATGGATTCAAGCTGTGTGCCCGTATCTACCCGAACGGTGATGGCACAGAGCGAGGATCTCACATATCTCTTTTTGTGTCCTTGATGCAAAGTGGAAACGATTCTCTCCTGAAATGGCCATTTCGTCAGCGTGTCACGCTCGCTGTGCTTGACCAATCAGCAGCACGGCGCCACATTAGTGAGACATTCCTCCCAGAAGTCCAAAGTTCATCTTTCCATCGTCCTACACAGGGGATGAATGTGGCCTCAGGCTGCCCCCGGCTCATATCACATGACCTCCTTTTTTCATCGGCTCATTTCTTCCTCAAGGACGACACCTTGTTCGTTAGGGTGATAATCAACACCGATGGACTGGACCGCATCTGACATTCGCAGCAGTCCATCCGCTATGGTTGTAGGGAAGCAGCACCCTGCCATGCTTCACCTGTTTTATAACCATCACCTTTGTACCCCGCCTCTCCCCCTCCCCTCTCTCCTTTAGTAAAAAACCCTTTCTTCCAGGTACAACTCCCTGCTCTTGCTCAAGGGGACTATTCCCATTAACCATACCCAATGTCATCAGGTCCTCAAAGACTTGTATCATAGTGTTTGGTTCAAATCAAAAGATCTCTTTACTGAAAACCTACCCTATCCTACAAAACAACAAAAAAGGTGTGAAGCACATATTCCTGTTACAAAGCCAAGGACAAAGAAGAACCAACAGGCTGCTTCAGTCATCAGGAGCATATATGAATACTACACTACCCTTCTCAACAATTTCACCACTCATTTATTTATTCTCCCTTCGCCTGTCCGGTGCAGCAATGTTTGATGCAGTTTTAGGTGCAGTCCATCGCAAATGCTTTTCATTACATGCCTTACTTCTCTCTACTAGTTTACTGTTCTGTTTTCAGTTTCATGGCAATGTCTGAACTATTTCACATATCGACTAATGTTAGGTGTTGTTTTTGTTTTAGATTAGCGCTTTGCAGGACTGAGTAACGCCAGATTTGAATGCACTTCCGTTGAATTCCCACTGAAGCCCTGCGTTACGTCTCACATCAGAAGAAAGTGGGCTCATGCCATCAAATAGCTGTTAGAAGCAAGGCTTAATTTGGTGTGTAGAAAAATGGCAGGCAACCAAACGTTGTGACCACACACGCTATGTAGGTGGTTCGGCCAGCGTGCCGGCGTGTAAGCAAGCAAACAGGCATGGCACTGTGCATGCAAGGCCAGTTTCAAACTAGTTATAGCCTAGCCTTCAGTCACATAATCATGAATGACTTTTTGTCTTTTCTGTATTGCCTGCCGGGTCGAGTCAGGTGCTCAGATGCACTCACTGCAGGCACTGCAGCTGTGTGTGGCCGAATGCGAGAAGAATGGATGCAGACCTACAAAAACACTGTACAGTGTAGATGAGGTGACAAGCTACACTGTACAGTGTAGATGAGGTGACAAGCTACACTGTACAGAGTAGATGAGGTGACAAGCTTACAAACCAAGGAAACAGTGCCGCCGATTCCAGAAGTGAATTGTTTCAGTTCCAATAATAGATCAGCTGAAAAGTTGCACTCATTTTTGTCCTGGTTTCGTTCATTTATCTCCATCAACGCTAGACATAAATTTCTCTAGTCAAACGCTTAAACTATTCATGGGACTACATGACATAAACTCGCTGCTGGGCTCATTGGCGCGTTTTCACTTAGAGCAAGCTTGGCTGATGAAGTTCAACTGGAACAGTTGGTTGAAACTATTGTGATAAACAGCTTGTATGATCTTTATGCATGGAATTAATGATCTGCACAATTGTGTAGCTCCACGTGACTCACTTATTTCTCATGACATCCAGTGCAAACACTTGCCACGTGACATATATCAGCTTTCTTTATGCTGGCTACATGTGCTAGTTTTTGCATTGGAATGTTATTCAGCAGACGCGCCGTGAGTGATTCCACTTGCATGCGCTCAATCTAAGTACTCAGGAAGGCTGACAGGCACAATGCTATCTGTCTGTCTGGCTGTCGGCATGCCTGTCTGCGTGTTTAGCCCTCTCTGTGTTGGTTTCTTTCTTTTTTTCTCTCCACACTGTTGACTTGCTCACCTAAGGAAGAAATTGATGCAAGCCCGTTTGTCGTGTGAGATGTAAGATACAGCTCTATTTCTCTCTTTTTCTCTTTTCTTTTTCACTCTGGCTCTGTCTGTCTGTGTCTGTCTGTCTGCCTGTTTCATGCCTGTTTAGGTCCCTCTGCGTCTGTTTGTTTGTTTCTTTTTTTCTCTCTCCACACACTTGACTTCCTCCCCTAAAGAACTTTGAAGTATGCACGTTTGTCATGTGAGGTGCAAGACAGTTCTGTTTCTCTCTCTTTCTTTATTTTTTTTCTCTTTGATTCTCTGTCTGTCTGTCTGTCTGTCTGTTTCTCTCTTTCTCTCTTTCACTCTGCCTTTACATGTATCTTTTTCCCTCTTTGTCTCTCCAAACACACGACTCGCTCATGTGACAGGCTCTTCTGCGTCTTTCTCCATAACTCTCCCAACTCACCAGCCAAAGTACAGTTCAATTTCGACGTTTCGACAACGATACTGTTGCCTTTATCAGGATGTTTTAATAGGAATGCAGCAAGGTCAGTAAACTTATAGGGTAGAGGTGACAAAAATAAACATGGTGACAACAAGAGAAGGGAAGGCGCTAAAGTTGAGCAAACTTATAAGGTAGAGGTGACAAAAAAAGAAGTTGGAGCTGCTAAATGCTTCACTGAGAATTAACTGAACCAGATCACAAACCATTATCATTAGCACTAAAATGATGGCATTCCAGGTGCTGCTTTTCTTCCCTCCCTTATCCTGGTTCATGCATGGTCGATCCGTCTAACACTAGACCGGTTGATGATGTGGGGTTCCACACGGTCTGGGCTGAGAACGTGCTCTGCTACCGAAGATTTGGTGGTTTGGCACAATGGGATAGCATCTCGATTCTCCTTACTTCCTACACCAATTGCTCTCAGGATTTCACAGAAGAAATTAAAACAAGGTAATAGATAACATTGATAGTGTGGATGGTACTATTATGATAACAACTAAGTGACAACTAAATGAATGGGTGAGCAATTATGTGACAACTGAAAGTGAAGGGATGACATTTCATAGCAAAACTCAATGGACACGAATTGCTTTAAGTGAACAGGTGTAATGACTTGACAAATTCCATCTTCATAATGTGGGCTTGAATTTCTTGATATAAATTGGTTCTAGAGGAGCTAGAACAAAAGCAGGCCATGGCGAAATCATTGCTTAATAGTGTTACGTTGGGTTTTTTTTCTCTTTTTGTACTGGAACGTCAACCGTCTGCCTAGATTCTGATATCACAATGCAAAACTTCGGCCCAAAAGTTGGGACCGAGTGGCCTAAGGCATTTTCTGCTTTAGATGCTGTTCAACTCTCGTCTGCTAGGCTGATTTGATACTGAGGTTCGAGTCTCCGTCGCGGCACGGAGTTGAGTATTCATCAGTTTTTCTTTAGTCATTCTAGACGCAGACGAAGTCAGCCTTCACGACGAAAAGTAGCAACAAAAGCCTTGCTTGTTGCTTCTTGTCTTGCTTCCAGAGGCTACCCAACAACCCTCTATTGCTCTTTTTGGAGGTGAGTGATGGCGTCCCAAAGAGCACGAAGATTGCTACTTATTCTGAACAGGAAAAAGAGGATGCCGTGCAGGAACCTAGCCTTGGTCCCAGTATGTATCAATCTCCGTGCAGGTGCTTACTTGTCCCACAGAAGGGCTTCGTGATGAACAGCAAGAAGTGGCGAAGAAGACTTTTGCTTACCCCTTTTCATTGTTGATTATTGTGTGTTTTGTTGTTGTGGCCAAGAATCGAGATCGTAAATGACGGCAAGACAGCATCCGGTACCCTTCAGTAGGTGCACCTGATCTGAGGTCAACAGTGTCAGAGAAGGCAGCGGTGAGAGTATCGGAAAAATTCTTCTTTTCCCATTCTCTCTCTCTGCTCTCTCTCTCTCTCTCTCACACACACACACACACGCAGGTTTCTTGTAGTATTTTTCTTGTATCGGGATGACAGCGCGTCACCTGATGAAACAGGCCTTTTGCTGCTCTTGTAATTTTTGCTTAATTTGCACACTGACAACCAAATCGTATTTCACCTTTTAGCCTAGTCCAACTAAACAACATTCTTTAACACACACACATGCACGCACACACATGCACAGGCACATACACACGCACACACACACACACCACACATACACACATGCACGCACACATCACACACACACACACACGCACACACATGCCCACACATCACACACACATGCCCACGCACACACACACACACACATACATACAAGCATGACTAATTACTGATAGTTTCAGTCGTCTGGGCATGCGATTCATTGCAGTAGATCAACAGACCCATGCAACGTGGCCTAATTGTAAATGTCATAGCTGGTTCCTTCTTTCTTCCCAAGATGTTACTTGCATGCTAGAATTCATTTTAGACAAGTTTTTCATTCAGATTGATGAAAGAGATAGGCATACTGATGGGGAGTAGTTGCGCTCCTCTTTGGGCTGACCTTTTGCATGAGTATGAAAGGAGTGCAATGATAAGGTTTTTCCAGCTCATAGAACACACCTAAACCACACATGTTTGACTTCACGGAGACATAGAGATGATCAACTAAGTGTCAATAACCCTGGATTTGAAGGAAATATCAACAAAACATGCCCAGCTGAACTTACGTCAAAAACACCACACTAACACGTAACAAAGTTGCTTATTTGAATCATCTGGTTGTGATCAACGATGGTCAATTGAGCTCATCATTGTATGTTGTTGGAGACGATTTTCCGCTTGCAATACAGAATTGCCCACACTTAGACGGTAATATTCCCTGCATGGCAACTTATGGTGTATACATCAGTCAATTGGTTCGCTTTGCCAAAGCAAGTGAAAGTTAAACAAACTTTGTGGAGGGACAAAGGCGACTAATTTTTTCCTTTCTCCAACAAGGAATTAAATATAGAGTACTCTGTCGGCAGTTCAAACAGTTCTTCAGGAATCATTATAGCCTCGTCATGCATTACTCTCGACGAGCCATCGAACATCTACGAGAAGGCATCAACAATCAGCTCTTAGAAGTCAAATAAAAAACTACTCACCGAACTAGTTGGGGTGGATGATGACCTCCACTAACTGATTATCCCTTTACTGATGTCTCTTTAGCCATTTCCTTCTTTTGTTTTCTTTATACTATTAAGGGATAAATTAGGCTTAAAATGCGGAAGCAAACAGTCATTATCAGGATCATCACAGTGTATGTTTTATAGTAATATTAATACGATTGCAATTTCCATTGTACAAACTCTGCAGTTGGCTCTGTAAATTTGTACACTCCTTTCAAGACCAATGAAAGAAATTCAGCCCGGAAGTACAAGGATATGCTCCATTATCAGTACAATTAATATTTTGATGTTACACAGTATTTCAGTCAGCCTCGATGAAGGCCTGCAATTAGTGTACATAATCACAGGATCCTACCAGAGTGCTGAACGCATGCAAAGGACAGAAAGACTCCACAGTTCTGCCCCCGAGTGAGAAGACTGAGTCACTTTCATCGGTTGTAGTCACAAGTTTGAGAAGTCAGCTTTACATCCTGGCTGACCAACAGTCAAATATTTGACTTTGTCTAAGCTGAAGAAAAAGGTGAAAATGCCCTGTGTTTCGAGTCACTGAAAATACTGATGGCCGCAACATACACTGGTACACATGGATGTACCAAACCCACCCGGGTATTTTTCATTCGTCCCTCAAGCTCCCTTCAGCCACAGCAGAACATTCAAATAGCACTGAAAGTACATGTATAGGTAGTATGGGCGGTACGCCTGGTATTGCGAGAGGGTGGCAACTCTACCA
>JAOWAR010020026.1:0-13725 GCA_028571005.1 Clathrina lutea
GAAGATTGTTGGTTTTGTTGGGGGTCGTTTTTGTCGTCGTGGCTGTGGTTGGGTCCAGTCTTTTGGGTAGTCGTTGCGTAACAGTTTTGTTTGTGTGGGGCGAAGAGCTTCACTCCTGTGGTCTGCCGAGAAGCAGAAAAGCTGCTAAATGCCAGAGCGAGCAAGGCAGTGTTCCTGAGCAACCGGCCAGAGATGACAGTCAAATAGACACCACAGCAGATACTACCCTTTGAACTTCGTCCGCAGCAGCCAGTTTGACCCACTGACCTTCTCCAGCTTTTTTTTCTCTTCTTTTCAGTTTTGCTTTTATTCTAGTTTTAGTTTCAGCAGTTGCTTGTCGCCTTGCCTGGTGTCAACGTGTCACCTTATCAGACGCATATCACTCCCCCCAATAATAATCTTCGCATGCATCACCACACATGCTTTGTGCTAAATGTTAGCCCCACACCCTCAAACTGGTGTACTTTAGTCATGTAGCCCCTGCCACTCAGTTTACCTGTCTGACGACCGATTCGTTCGTGAAACCTGGAGTCACAAAAAATCCGCCTCCATGTGTTCTTTTGTGGTGTATGTATATATACATATTGACACACTCACACAAAAAATAGGTCATTACCCTCTATCCGAATTTAGGGCAAAAGAGGTAACGAGGTCCAGGACTAAACAGATTGTACGGATTAATGTTCAGCAAAAATTGGAGGAAAGGAAAAACTGATGAGAACAGATAAAGAAATGATGGCAGTGTGTGCGCGCGTGTTTCTAAGTGAATCATCAGAAATAGGTGTCAAGTATGTAAAGCGTACATACATGTATATCCGTCATGTCCCGGGCGGATTGTGCTAAAAATGCCTCACATTTATCCAGTAATTCCTTACCATACACACCGGTACTGGGCGTTTTTCTCCATCATGATCTCAGTGCATGCTACTTTCGACACAGAGCGCGATCGAGAAGAGACGTGCTGAGATTCAAACATCTGTCAGTATGCGACCATCGATATGCTGCCACAAGACTTACGTCTGCACAAACCAAGAAAAAAAAGGATCACAAGCTTGGGTAGAGCTGCTTAATGCTTACTCTTCGACAAAAAATTGTAACTCAAAGAAGGTTAAGAACAGCAGTTCTTAGGACGCGAAGTGAGAAGAGAAGATGGGCACAGCTAGCCGGGTGCTTTGTTCGTTGCTTGCCCGACGCCGAACGGGGCCACTCGTAATCAGTGCACCTCAAGCTAACTGGACGGACCTCCATTCAGTTTGCAAGCGTAGTCGGGGGGTTACATCTGGGTGGGCGACCGGCCGGTAAACGTGCAATTTGATGCCCGGCCCGCGTAGATTGGCACCAGGCGTCAAAATACGCTAGCGCATTTTAGGCACTGCTCGCTTATTTGGGCACCCCTATCTTTGCCACCTTCGTGGATTGGCACATTGCTACTCCCAGCTCTAGTTCTGGTCCAAGTATTTTCTTCCAGACAGCCTGGTTGTGGTTTTTCTCATGTATGTGTCGGTGCACTGCAGTAAACGAGATATATTATTATAGACTCTTACGGTGAACTAAAGGTGTTGTGAATCGAAAACCGTTTCGGCGTCTACGCCGTCATCAGTTTCTGAGGCCTGGTGTCTTGAAGTACAGAATAACTCAGTGCACTGAGTTGGTCCGTGATCCTTGTTCCTAAGAAAAGGAAAGACTTTGTAGAGTTCATCTGCATGATTTAGTACACAAAAGGAGACAATTTTAGACTCTTAGGGCAAAAAAGGATAGAACAGAGGATTGGCTCAAAGACGTTTTGACGTTCGACGCCGTCATCGGTTCGAAGAGCTCAAATGGTGGTGTCTGTCTTGCCAAAGGTAGTACAGAAAAATACGAAACAGGTGGTTCAGGTGTGCTTGTGCAAGAGGGAGGGTAAGAAAAGGCTGAATAAAGGTGTTGAAAGTGGAAGAACTGATGCGTGCGTTGTAGGTATGGGAAAGGTTTCAGGGGAGAAAGCCAGCTCCGAGACGGATTTGGCGTCGGTTGATCGACGGCTGCTTAATCGCTAACGCTCCCTGAATGTGTAAGCGCAGCATGTTCCTGTTATGCTCGATTACCCTGAGCGTGAGTTCCAGCTTGCATCCCGGATGATGCTCCTCATAATGGTCACTGAAGGGTGAGGCGACTGTCTGCTTTTAGGCAGAGTTCACGTGCTCACGGGCTCGATCTAAACAAAATTGTCTCTTTTTGTGTACTACATCCTTGTTCCTAGTCGGTGCTCAGTTGCATTTAGATGTAATAGCCTCCGTTTCCGTTAGATCTGTTCACTTGTTATCACGTCAAGTTGCTGCTCACTCATTTCACCGCCAGCATGGCAGGCGCCTCGATGTTTCTTAACAAGAGGTTTTGGATTGGCGCGTTTGGAAATTGTTCCATACAATACATGAAGACAGCAGAAACGAGGTCTTGTGAGCTGAACGCTTTTAGTTAATGGATAGATTAGTACTCATCGGCAGATTCACTGCATTTAGTAGCATAATTTGGCTCCTCAATGATTTTTTTTTTAGGTTTTCTTGGCAGCTGACTTGTTGGGGCGGGGTGATGTACATGTAGGTGCTTTCTTGCTCATCTTCCTTGATGGAGTTTTGGTTGTGGTAAAAAGATTTTATAAAAGTCATTACTTTCCTGCTCCGCTACTCAATAAGTTTATTTCAGTGATGATCCTGGCACAGTTTTTGATGAGTCTTTCACTGGCTCATTCATCGTCCGGCCTGAGATGAGGAATGACTGTATTATGCTGGACGCCGCTGAATAGAGAGTGTTGAACATGAACGAAATATAGTGCGGTGCCATTAATAGCTTAGCGTAATTTGACGCCCGTGCCAATCTACGTCTGGGTGTCGGATTTACACCAGCGCGGCGTCGATCTACCCACAGTGCCCTCTAAGGTCCGTACCGGCGATTTCGCGCCTCTATCAACTGCCACGAGATGTTTATAGTTTTACCCTGCTTTGTCTTTTCTCTTCCTGGTGTTCTTGTTGCTTGCGGGAGAAACGTGTTTCTGATCCTCGGTATTACATGGTATTACGAAGGACAAGGAATGAAAGCTCTCTGTCTACCTTGAGAGATCGGGACACCCCGTGTAGGGTAGTCAATTTGAATGGCTTATTCGTTGAGAAGAGGAGAGGGTTTATTCTGGGTTGCCGGATCATGAGAAAGAAATTGTCAGCACCAAGGCCACGATATAGTGAGAAGAAATGCCAAGATGAAGAGGAAAGCAGGTCAACCTTTGATCCTTCAGGCTTTTGGTCGAGCGTCCACTAAAAAACAGAGAAATGTTTCAAAGGAAATTTGCTCTGGCCTGTCACGCAAATTGGCCGACGAAATTGTGGGGCAGAGTCCCAGCACCGGCTGAGCAGCGCTTCTTCTGAAATTCGGAGCATAGCACGGTGCACCGGCATCCCTACCTGTGATTGTGCCTGCTGCGCATGCAGGCCTAGATCACTGTCTTGCTCGGCGGCCATGTCTGAAGGATGGAGTCGTATCTTTGTATGCTTATTTTCATTTCGCCACTTCCCTGGCCGTCAGCTGCTAGGCTCCTAGGTGCACTTGGCTATGTGCAAACCGTGCCGTTTACATGGCTGTATTCATGTTGACCAGGCTAATCGGGTGCTGTAGGCTACGTGATCAGCCAGCGCCGCTATCACGTGATGACCGTTCGTCGTAAGACTCACATAATGTGCCATACGTTATACAGATGTGCTAAAATTAAAGCCGGTCCCCAGATACAGTCAGTAGTTGTCCGTGGCAACGTGCACCGCTGATCACAACGCGGCTGCATATGCATGGCACCACTTAGCCGCGGAGGCCGATAGCCATCTTGCGTCGCACAGGGGCCCGGCCGCGTTGGAGAGCACTTTGTGAGTTCCGACTGGTATGGTGGAGATGGCTTCCGAAAAACTTTGTCTTGACGCTCAGTGTCTGTCCGAGGCCACAGTGATGTTTTCTTTTCTCTCAGTGGCGAAGGCCTTCAACGATGCAAGCAAGCGATACGCAGAGAGGACGTGGGGAGATGCATGGATTGAGAGCGCGTTGAGCGCCTTGATGAAAAGGACGCAGGACAGCTTAACAGATGCGGACGGGCGAGTGGACCCTGCCAAAGCTGAGAAGGGAGTGCCGAAGTTATGGGACCTGCATGACGTCCTGTCCATGCTGGAGCTGGTCGCTGCAAAAAGACTTCGCTCGCAAGATGCTCACGCGGACGGTGCAGCATCGGAGGAGCTCGTCTTTCACGATAACGTGAGTACAGCTCTAATGCTGAGAACGTGGATTAGCCATGGCGAGTCACCACCAATCAACAACATTGTATCAGCGATGGCGTCACTTGGCCACGTCCTTCAGCATGTGGGCTGTGATAAAGAAAGCGCGGCTGTGAAGGAAAGGATGGGCTCGCTCGGCATGGCCGCATCACGTGAGGGCGGGAAGCCGGGTAGCTTCCACCCAGAGGTAATCCGAGCCGGAATCATCCTTACGGCGTATCATCACGTTGAAAGGGCACTGAGGCACTGCTGCGTGCAGCTTGACGCCGTAGGCTTGAAAGCCGCCGAAAAAGAAGAGAAGGGCAAGAAGATCGAGGTCGACGGTCTGTTGAGCTTTATCGCAGAGCGATGCCTTCATTGGCAGAAAGATCGAGTAAAGTTTCAGAAAGCTTACCAGGAGCCCATGAAAAAGTTCCGAAACCGCCTCTTTCACGCAACTGAAAAGATCATAAATACATCGGAGGTGATAAGCTCATTTTGGGACAAGTACAAGAAGCTGCTCGAGGATCCGGACGTGATTGACGGATTGGAGAGTCTCAGTTTGCCGTTGTATTTAGTCGAGGAGAAGAAGGAGGTAGATAACATGCTCTGCCTGACGAAAAAGAGAAACTGGGCAAACCAGCTGGTTGTTGAGTGCTTCACCAAGCCTTCGCGTCACAGCAGCGATGGGAAGTTGGGCGGGTCGCCATCAGTTGCCGAGGGTGGAGCTGGGAAGAACGTGACCACCAGAACACATTGGATGAGCCGACCGCAAGTGGAGTTGGTTGGAAGAGACAAGGAAATGGAGCAGATTGTTGCCTTTTTAGATGGTCAGCCGAAGACGGTGCTCATTCGAGGAGACTCTGGCATGGGCAAGTCAACATTGGCAGCAGAGGCAGCATACCATCTCCGTGTGCGTTTTCCTGTCCAGCGCTTTATTCGCTGCACGACTCAAAGCACCCTCGACAGCAGCCTGCTACAGTTTGCTTTGTCAAGTGGCTACAAGGTCGACCCTAGCTTGTCGGCTGAGGAGCACAAGGCAAACACGCAAACCTGGCTGGCGGAATACCTGCTGACAACAGATGATAGACTTCTTGTCGTTATGGATGACCTCCGTCTCAGGGAACAGCTGCATGTGCTGCCTATTGATCACCACTCGGTGATTATTACAAGTCTTCACCGAGAAGAGAAAAGTGAGAGATTCTCACTGGTCCTTAGCCTTCAGCCGCTGAAAACAGAAGAATCACTGAAGGCATTGGTAAATGCTCGAAGAGGAGGTAAGAAGGCAAAACGTGTAGCAGACAAATGGCCGGACATGGAGAATGTTATTGGATGGATTGACCTGCTACAGCCCAAGAAGAAAAAATTGAGCAAGCCAGAAAATGGAGAGTCTGTTGTAGAACAGACTTACACAAGAGAAGAGCCAACTTTGAGCAAGCCACAAAAGCCATCTTCTGCAGAGAAGCCATTCGGTGACTCCCTGAGTGGTTCAGGTTTCTCTCTGACAAAAGAACAGGACACCCTTTCGCAAGTGAAATCCTTCTTGGAGAAGCAACTCTTCAACCTTCCTCTCGCCGTGGACATGGCTGGTCAGGTTTTAGCAAACAGTACAACATCTCTAGAAGACTTCATCGATCAATATGGGACAAATAAATTGCTGCTCAGCACTGGACCAGACACTGCAAAAAGTTTGGAAGAGAAGAGCTCAAAGCACGCCCTAGCTATCTCTGGAATGGTTCGCTTGGCGCTCAACCTCCTCCAGCAGATGCCAGATGTGGTTGACCTTGCTTATGCCATTGCAAGTTTGGCCTGCCCCACTATGCCACTTGCACTGCTCAGCAAGCTGGATGACAGTGAGACGTTGTCCATTGGTGCAGGGTCTGTCCAAGAGCTTGAACGCCATGGTCTTCTTCACATTGACCTGATCAAGTCTCATGTGTTTATACATCCACTGACGCAAAGCTCTCTCCTTCACCTTCTCTCCTCCACTGGTGGGGACACGGGTAGTTCCTATGTCTTACAGCTGCAGGTGGCACAGAAGGTGTACACAGCACTCCAGGATGGTGCAATTCTGCAGAATGCAACCCCACGTGAGAACACACAATCTAAATGGCTACGAGCTGACACAGCAGCATGTGCTAACCAAGTTGTGGTGCATGCTTGGATTAATGATCTCATCCGAAACGACCATACTCTGTCGGTAAATAATCATGGCATCCACAGTCGTCATTTCAGAGTACTTGCAGCACTTGGAGACTTTCATGCAAATCATTCCGACAACTTCCAGAGTAACCCAAGATTGGCGGTACAACACCTCAAGGCGGCAATGACAATTGGTGCAAAGCTATTTGGAAAGGAAAGTGCCGAAATTTCCAGCGTACTTGATTCCCTAGGAGTAATCCTTACCCAGTTGGGAGACTATGAGCAAGCAAAGGAGCTGTTGCAGCGTGCAGTTCAGATAGAGGAAAAGCACTACGGCCAAGATCATGTGGAAGTGGCAAGAACAATGGGCAACCTTGCCACCGCGCTGAGAAATCTGGGAGATTATAAGCAAACTATGGACCTGAACCAACGTGCACTCCAAATAGAGGAAAAGCACTACGGCCTAGATAACGTGCAAGTGGCGACAACAGTGGGCAACCTTGCCACTGCGCTGAGCGATCTGGGACATTACCGGCAAGCAAAAGAGCTGTACCAACGTGCCCTCCAGATAAAGGAAAAGCATTACGGCCTAGATCATGTGGAAGTGGCGAGAACGGTGGGCAACCTTGCCACCGCGCTGAGCAATCTGGGAGATTACCAGCAAGCAAAGGAGCTGTGCCAACGTGCACTCCAGATACAGGAAAAGCATTACGGCCAAGATCATGTGCATGTGGCGACAACAGTGGTCAACCTTTCCATCGCGCTGGAAGATTTGGGAGAATATCAGCAACCAAAGGAGCTGTGCCAACGTGCACTCAAGATACAGGAAAAACACTACGGCCTAGATCATGTGGAAGTGGCTAGAACAGTGGGCAGCCTTGCCACTGCGCTGAGCAATCTGGGAGATTATCAGCAAGCAAAGGAGCTGTACCAACGTGCACTCCATATACAGGAAAAACACTATGGCCTAGATGATGTGCAAGTGGCTAGAACAGTGGTCAACCTTGGCACCGCGCTGAGCCATCTGGGAGATGATCAACAAGCAAAGGAGCTGTACCAACGTGCACTCGAGATACAGGAAAAGACCTACGGCCTAGATCACGTGGAAGTGGCGACAACAGTGGGCAACCTTGCCACCACGTTGAGGAGCCTGGGAGATTATCAGAAAGCAGAGGAGCTGTACCAACGCTCACTCCAGATCAAGGAAAAACACTACGGTCTAGATCATGTTGAAGTGGCGACAGCAGTGGGCAACCTTGCATCCGCACTAATCCAGCTGGGAGATTATCAGCAAGCTAAGGAGCTGTACCTACGTGCACTCCAGACACAGGAAAAACACTACGGCCTAGATCATGTCGAAGTGGCGACAACAGTGGATAACCTTGCCATCGCGCTGGCAAATTTAGGAGATTATCAGCAAGCAAAGGAACTGCACCAGCATGCCCTCCACATACAGGAAAAGCACTACGGTCTAGATCATGTGGCAATGGCGACAACGCCAAACAACTTGGCCACCGTGCTGACTGATCTCGGAGACTATCAGCAAGCAAAGGAGCTGTACTTACGTGCACTCCAGATAGAGGAAAAACACTACGGCCTAGATCATGTGGGAGTGGCAACAACGGTGGGCAATCTTGCCATTGCGCTGAGGAATCTGGGAGATTATCAGCAAGCAAAGGAGATGTACCAACGTGCCCTCCAGATACAGGAAAAGCACTACGGCCTAGATCACGTCGAAGTGGCAAGAACATTGGTCAACCTTGCCCACGGGCTTACCGATCTGGGAGATTATCAGCAAGCAAAGGAACTGTATCTACGTGCACTCCAGATAGAGGAAAAGCACTACGGTCTGGATCATGTGGAAGTGGCAACAACGGTGGGCAACCTTGCCTTCACGCTGAGGAATCTGGGAGATTATCAGCAAGCAAAGGAGCTGTACCAACGTGCACTTCAGATAGAGGAAAAGCACTACGGCCTAGATCATGTACAAGTGGCGACAACGGTGGGAAACCTTGCCACCGCACTGATCGATCTGGGAGATGATCAACAAGCAAAGGAGCTGTACCTACGAGCACTCCAAATACAAGAAAACCACTACGGCCAAGATGAGGTGGAAGTGGCGACAACAGTGGGCAACCTAGAGGAATCTGGGAGATTATCAGCAAGCAAAGGAGCTGTACCGACGTGCACTCCAAATAGAGGAAAAGTACTACGGCGTAGACAAGAGTGGTGACAACAGTGGGCAAGCTAGCCCAAGCACTGAGCGATCTGGGAAATTATCAGCAAGCAAAGGAGCTCTACTAATGTGCACTCCAGATACAGGAAAAGCACTGCGGTCTAGATCAAGTGGAAATGGCGAGAACAGTGGTCCACCTTGTGAACGCACTCAGCGATGTGGGAGATTATAAGCTAGCAAAAGAGCTGTACCATTGTGCACTCCAAATAGAGGAAAAGCATTACGCGTACGACCTAGATGAAATGGAAGTGGCGAGAGTAGTGGTCAACCTTGCCACCGCACTGAGGAATCTGGGAGATTATCAGCAAGCAAAGGAGCTTTACCCACGTGCACTCCATATAGAAGAAAAGCACAAGGGCCTAAATCATGGGGAAGCGGCAAGAACAGTGGTCAACCTTGCAAACGGGCTGATCATGGGTAAGTGATGAGAACAGTGGGCACACTTGCCACCGCAATGAGTGATCGGGGAGATAATCAGCAAGCAAAGGAGCTGTACCAACGTGCACTCAAGGTACAGAAAAAGCACTACAGCCCAGATTATGTGGAAATGGCAACAACAGCGGGCAACCTTGCCGACGCGCTGAGCGATCTGGGAGATTATCATTTAGCAAACGAGTTGTGCCAACGTGCACTCCATATAGAGGAAAAAATACTTTGGCCTAGATCATGTGGAAGTGGTAGGAACAGTGGGCAACCTAGCCAACGCCCTGAACAATCTGGGAGATCATCAGCAAGCTAAGAAGCTGTACCAACGTGCACTCCAGATAGAGGAAAAGCCCTGCAGCCTAAATCATGTAGAAGGGGCGACAACGGTGGGCAACCTTGCCATCGCGCTGAAGAATTTGGGAGATTACCAGCAAGCAAAGGAGCTGTACAACATCAAGGAAAAGAACTATTGCCAAGATCATGGGCAAGTGGTGAGAACAGTGGGCACACTTGCCACCGCACTGAGTGATCTGGGAGATTATGAGCCAGCAAAGGAGCTGTACCAACATGCAGTCCAGATACAGGAAATACACTACGGCCCAGTTCATGTGCAAGTGGCGAGAACAGTGGGCAACCTTGCCTCCTCGCTGAGCAATTTGGGAAAATATCGGCAAGCAAAGGAGCTGTACCAACATGCACTCCAGATACTATGGCCTAGATGATGTGCAAGTGGCGAGAACAGTGGGCAACCTTGCCAACGCGCTGAGGAATCTGGGAGATTATCAGAAAGCAAAGGAGCTGTAGCAAAATGTACTCCAGACATCCACAGGAAAAGCACTACGGGCCAGGTCATGTGGCATTGGTGAGAACAGTGGTCAACCTTGCCAACGCGCTGAACGTTTTGGGAGATTATCAGCAAGCAATGGAACTGTACCAACGTGCACTCCAGATACAGGAAAACACTACGGCCTAGATCATGTGGAAGTGATGAGAACAGTAGGAAGCCTTTCCATCGTGCTGAGGTATCTAGGACATTATCAGCAAGCAAAAGAGCTGTACCAATGTGCACTAGTACTCCAGAGTAAGGAAACGCACCAAAACAATTGGAATTGGAACGCTAGAAGTCGTATAGGAAAAGGATAGACTTGGAAGCAGCTTAGTAGCTTAGAATACCAGGTGCCAAGAGGTGATATCCCTTCGACAGTTCTCTCCTCCACCTCCCCCTCCCCTAGTAGAGGCCCAATTCATTCACCAAAAACAAGCAAGAAAGGGATCTAGTATATTTTAACCATGACCACACGACTGCCTAGCATAGATCCAACGTGACAACTTTGAATGAAAACTTTACAGATTTTGAATCAAGGTGATTATGAAGAAAAAGAAGTTTTTTAATTTAGCAATTCTTTTGAGAAATGTATCTAAGTGATGAACATATTGAAAATTGATAAAAAAAATAAATAAATAAAAAAACCTGCTCCTTGCTGTACTCAGTGAAGACCAAAGCTGTTCAGGCAGATGCGGTGGCAGCAAGTATAACATCTGTAACATCTGTTGCACAGCCTACTAAATTTGAACAGGGGATTGCACTTGCATCCGATGCCACTTTTCCACAGTGGCTGAAGCAGTCTGCAGTGTCCAACCATTTGGTTTTGCATTTAACCGCATCCACTCCTTTATCAATCAACTACAACTGACTGATCTGACACAAATACATCTGTGTTACAAGTGCAATTACTTGGCTTCAATTATTGCTTGCAGCTGACAGCTGTCAAGTAACGTACCTTCTGCTGGACAGCCTCAAGTCAGCAGGGACACCAACGGTCTTCGCAGAGACAGGATTGAACACTCACGGATCGACTAGGGAACAGTGACATTCTAGGACAGGCTTTGGGCCAGATGAATGACAAGTGACTCGCTACATTTAGAGAACGAGTAGACTCGCCAGGAGCAGAAGTGGCGAAGATCAATCATCATCCATCATTGACTATGTCTGACCGCCATCAGTGGCTTGGTACGACTAGCTCGGTATGACTAGTCGAGAAAAAGAAGAATATAGAAGCAGACCGAGATGACAGTTACTTCCGATTTGAGCGACAGGCTGACCCTCAAAGGTGTGTGTATGTCGTGTGTGTGCGTGTGTGTGTGTGTGTGTGTGAGAGAGAGAGAGAGAGAGAGAGAGAGAGAGAGAGAGAGAGCACTCTGCCGTACTTCATTAAGGTACAGACGGTTTTTGATGCGTGCAGAAACAGTTTGAGAGTGATTCGGAATCGCCCCGGAGAATGTAGCGCGCAGGCGACAGGTACTTGGAAGCTCAATAATGATTTTGGTGTTTTGTGTATGCAGTTGTTCGTTGGTGTCATTTTGAATATTTCGAGAATGCGTCGACTGAGAAAAGCTGTCATTTCCCTATTATGTTGTGTCTTTTTGGCCGGTACTGAAATATGCCGTATCAGGTTGGGAAGCATTTTGTGAGTGTGTCGCCGGAACAGCACTTGGCGACCACGACGCCCAATATCGTCCTTAGTCACTCGGCGAGTTCCGGCCGCTGGACCTTTACTCATGCTTGGTGCCGACACGCCGCGGATCACCGATGTACATTATACGTGTAGATCATCCCCGACGTACCTAGATGGACCTTGGTGGAGAGAGCAGTTGACAGTAACTCGGAAATCAACACATGCCGAAGTGATTAAGGTGTTTTCTGCATGGAGGTACACGTAGATCTCACGCGTGTTGGTTGCTCCGTTGCCTGTTCAGTATTGCATCCCGGTATCAAAATTATCATTTCTGGACACCTGTTTTGGTTTTGGTTTTGGGTTTGTACTGGAATACAATGTATCATAATACAGTGTATCAGAATACGGTGTATCAGAATACAGTGTATCAGAATACAGTGCATCAGAATGCAGTGTATCAGGATGAAATGACCCTGTTGTGAGTGTCAATAAGTAGTGGGAGCAACCAGGAGAGCGTTTCTGCCAGATTGCAGGAACGTGCCAGCTGCAAGATCAGTCAGTTCGACCGAAAACGTCCTAATGTCGTCAGCAAAGCAGCTCACTCGCGGCATTTGGAGAATACGCATGACTATATAGGGCCCGACTGGCAAAGTTTATAGACAGAAGGATTGACAAATTGCTTGGAAAATAATGGCCCTTCTCGCTGACAGATCGAATGCTCCATGTTACCGCCTCAAGTCAAAGCTTGTATTAAGTACAAAAAAGGGAAAAAAGGGATGGCGGGGAACAAGCAGAAACCACCCGAAATTTAGACGGAAAAAAAAACAGCAGTTGGCCTCCCTTCATGCATCCTCGAGTACGTCCGAGCGTATCTCTACATGAGCGCCGATCCTTCTTCTTTAAAATTCTTGCAGATCGATTGCCGTGATGCGTAGGACCTCGGCAAAAGCTAGGCATTTGTGAAGGCATTTTGTATCCAATAGCAAATACACTCTGACCCTGATGAAAAACTGAGTCAACAAGTGCCAACTGGTGGGATCCTGAAAATGCAGGAGGCCTCAGTTGAGCTGTTGCATGTTGACCGATCGATCGATCAAGCATGCTAATGCGGTGACTTGTGGCCATTTGCCCCGTCGACCTGTCAACTTCAGCAGAACCAGTACAAGTCGCAAGTTAGCTCACGATAAGGCGCTCTAGGCTTCAGCTCAGCTGGCCCGTTGTGGCAGGCCCTTTCTCATCAAATGTTGGTTTTTACCCTGTACAAGTGCTTCTCCGAAGATCAACCCTTCGACCTCAGGTACTGTTGCACGATACATATTGATTGTGCCAAAATCTGTGCCTGGAGGGTGAAGGTGTCCAGCGATGGCGAAGCTTTCGGTAGTCTACTCTTTCTTTTGGCGACATCCCGACAGCTAGCTGCAAGATGAAGTCAAAGAAGTTTATGTGCAACAAATAGCAATGGACACAACGATCAATACGCGCTCGTAGGATATTGTATGGATATGTACTGATGTAGTGAGCTGCGCGCCCGCCATGCAACAATGCGCAAGTACTGGCTCCGTCCTCGTACCCATATAAATGTCACAAATTGCTGGTGATGCCCCTAGATTGAGACGATATTGATCTTCCGGAACTCCAGGCCAGGTCGTAGTCCCTTGCTGATGAATTGTCTTACGATTTTATCGATCTAGAGCTTAGTACAGTAACTTTCCCCAAGTTGAAGAGATTGAATGATATTAGCTTGGTGATTTCCAGTCCAGGAAATAAATTTCAAAACGTTTTTCGAAATTCACTTCCTGCACTTGACTACAGGAACTTACTTGTAGTGGAAGCCACCTCTCGGATAATTGAAACAGTTTAGCCGACACCAAGAATTGGCCTGCTGTCCTATCAGTTTGCTTGGGATCAACATCTTCTTAGCTATAGATATTACAGACATTTAACAGCAGACGAAAGGACGGTGAAGACTAAGTCTGCTCTCTTGGAGATCGGGGGACAGTAGACATTCCTCGCAAACCAAACATTTTGGTTCGTAACACCTAATCAGTGAGGATCTTACCATGAGTACAGGAGAAAGTTACGCTAACAATTACTAGTCTCGATCTCCAAAAGAGCAAACTTAAAATGGCTGTAGCAAAACAATGAGGGTGAGGAATGAAAGGTTGTTTCAACAATTAAAATCTTCTCAACTGGCATTCAC
>JAOWAR010020137.1:0-13724 GCA_028571005.1 Clathrina lutea
TTCAACTTCAGGGCTTTTTCGTTTTTTGAATAAGGCAAAGTAACACGGTTTCCTGAATACAGGATTACATCTTGAAAATTGCGATGACCTTAATACAATATAGTCATTCAAAGAAATGCACTGCATGAGGGTTGAGGGATTCTGACAAGAGACTTGCCTGAAGAAATCTTCCAATTTTTTAATCATTCCAGTTCAAGATGTTTTATGTCAAAAAAGAGTAAAATCAAGGATTCCGTTGTTGCGATCTTTATCCACAAATCCCATGTTTTTGTGATCCAAAGGCAACCTTATTTGCTCGCTTTTCCAGGCTATCATTCTTTTCCAGGTGGGAAAGTGGATCGGGCTGAATCAGAACAACCTTATGCAACAAAATTTCTGAAAGACCACGATCCCCGATTAATGAGAGCATTGTGTCGTGAAATGCAAGAAGAAATTAATTTTGATTTAGAAGGGGCGATTGAAAAACAACAAGTCGTCCGTTTCTCAGAATTTGGAATTGCGATTACCCCGGCATTCAATCCGGTCCGTTTCAATGCGCGATTTTATAGAGTGGAACTAACCGCTTTGATAGATTTTGATGTCGACAGAAACGAAGCGGCTTGGTCCGGTTGGATGCTAGCAGAAGAATTTATGCAACAATATCAACAAGGAAAACTCTTAACCGCATTTCCTTCCTTGTGTGCTATGAAAGCGCTTTCAAAAGACGTGGAGGTGCAAAACATTGGAGTGATGCATTTGACATATAATCCAGAAAAAGAAGTCCCTTCGGTGCAGCCGATCTATCAAATCATCCAAATGCCTGTCAAATCCAATACGTTACCTCCTGCAGAACGCACCAATGCGTTCATTATCGGCGATGAACAGAGTGAACGCTACTTGATCGACCCTTCTCCGGCATCAGAAGAAGAATTGGGAAGATTGAAAAATGTGGTGGCTGCTCACAACATCACTGGGATTTTCCTCACCCACCACCATCCAGATCACCATCAGTTTTCGAATGAACTCGCCCAATCCTTTCAGGTGCCTATGAAAATGAGTCAAGACTCTTATGAGCGAATCACTCAAAAATGCAAAGATTATTTTGCTCACATTGAGATTCACTTTGCCCAGGAGGGGGAAGTGTTGACCCAATGGTTGGGCAAGGATGTGTTGATCTTTGAAATTCCTGGACATGACGAAGGTCAGTTGGGATTGGCTCCTGCCACGATGGAGTGGTTTTTAGTGGGAGATTTGATCCAAGGCATTGGAACGGTTGTAATTGCAGCACCAGAAGGGGATATGAAAAAATACTTCAATACTTTAGAAAAAGTGATTGCCTTGGATCCCAAAATTATCATTCCTTCTCATGGGATTCCGCTGAAAAGTACGGACCGTTTGAAACAAACACTCAAACATCGACAAATGCGAGAAACTCAAATCCTCAAACTTCATAAAGATGGAAAATCAACAGAAGACATTCTCTCAACAATCTACCACGATATCGATCCGCGGTTATTTCCAGCAGTGCTACAAAACATCGAATCGCATCTGACGAAATTGAGATTGGATCAACAGATTTGATACCAGAGCATTTTGAAGTTGGTTTACTCAAAAGATCACTTTTGAGTAACTCCATTACCGAATTTTTTCTTGAGGAAGGTGTTCTCGCTTTTTAAAGTGGAATAAGTCCGATCCAGCTCTGCAATGACTTTATTTTTCATGCGAAGCAATTCGAGCATGATTTCATCAGACTGTGCGATACGCTCTGGGGTGAGAGAGAGTAGCATTTCTTCTCGTCCCGTCTCATACCAAGTTGGATTCAAACCATATTTGATTTGCAATAACATCACTGTTTGTTTTGAAGGATTGCTCTCCCTGCGTTTGATCTTATACAGCCCTTGCACCGAAATTCCGATATTTTCCGCGACTTTTGATAAAGAAAACCCTTGATCGGATCTTAAAAATTCCAGAAATTGAGAAAATCGCTCCCTCCGTATTGCGTTTTTTTGAACACTCATCGCCCACTTCTCCTGACAGTAGCTTTTCTATCTCTCGAAAGTTTGTTTTCCAATTCTTGCGTGATGAATCGACGAATCCTGTCATCTGTTCGTTTAGGAATTAATTTCTCGCCATTGGCAATCATGTTGGCAATTGTTTTTTCAATGTTGGTGCCTGTGACAACCCTTGCTTCGGACAATTGATCTCTATCAATGCCTAAAACCGTCAGCATTTTCCCCAATGCAAACCCCGTCAAGCGGTCTTTCAAAAGCCGTTTATATTCGTTATACTTGGTCCTGGTAAGTTTGGGAGTTTGGGAATCGTGCTTTTGTTGAAGCTTCTTTTTGAGCTGCTCATTTCTTTTCTTCAGAGCCTCATTTTGATAACTTATTTCTTCAATGACATGATTTTTCATGCGAAGCAATTCCATTAAAATTTCATCGGATCGCTCAATCATATCAGAGCCTTGTTTGATCACCATCTCTCCTTTACCCGACTCATACCATTTAATATTTAGGCCATATTTGATATGAAGCAGCATGACGGTTTGCCGAGAAGGGTTGCTCTCCCCGCGTTTGATCTTGTATAGCCCTTGCACCGAAATCCCGATATTTTCAGCAACTTTTGATAAAGAAAACCCTTTATCTATTTTCAAGTATTCGAGAAATTTAGAAAGTCTTTCCATACGTGAAGCATTTTTTTTCACAGCCATTGTTCCCGCCTCCATTCATTAAAGTTCAAACTCAACTCGATTTACTAATTATCTCAGTGAATACAAATTAAAGGTAATGGTCAAAAACTAAGTGAATAAATTGAGATTATCGTTCCAGACATTTCACATTGCTCTCCAAAAAAAGCAATGCAGAGTCATTTTTGATTCGTTTCGCGAAAGACAAAATAGCATAACTCATCGTGTTCTAAAACATCTTTCTTGTTGGCTTTCAACAAACTCGGTTTCAGTTGCTGTTATTGGAAATTTCAACAATTCTGATATTTTAGCTGAAGTGGAACGGGAACCGCCATTTTTCGCAGAGTTCAAGAAAGAATAAAAGAATCTTGAGGTGAAATATCCGGTGCTTTGGCATCTATTGAGCCATTTGAAAGTATGAGTGCTGCTTGAAAAAAAAGAAAGGTATGAGTCAAGAAAAGTTTGCAGAGATTGTAAGTTTGCACAGAACTTACATTGGTGGAATCGAAAAAGGTGAAAGAAACGTAAGTCTTTTTAACATCTCTAAAATTGCAGTAGTTTTAGAGTTAGAGATTAAAGAATTGATTGATGGACAGATTAATTAAACCAAAAATCATGCCCTGCATATCTGCCACGCTGAATATATCCCGGCACGTGCTGAAACTGCCGGATATTTTGAGGAAATAGTTATTTCTTGTGTTTCAAAAAGAACAGAATTTTGTTTTGCTCAAGTGCTTGGGCTATAAGTATTTCAGGGACTGAACCAAACGTCATTTGCCCACTCTTCAATGTCTTCTCAATCTGTAATGTTTTCGTATGTCATTTTTCCTCTTTAAAATTTTTCGATATTCAAAAAACAATATAAAAGATTGTCTGTCTTGTTTCGCGTTTAGCCAAGGCGTTTTGCGATTCACGTCAGAAACTCACGAACCTGAAAAATTTGCACTTTCTTGTGGTGAAAAAACCATGTAATATAACCGAAAATAGTCCATAATCCCTGTTTAAAATTCAAGAATGCTTGCGCGCAATCTACAGTCAATTCTATCGCATTCGCCTAAAAGTGCATTGCTTTTAGGCCCCCGGCAAACCGGCAAGACCACATTGATGCGTACCTTGTCTCCCGATTTGACGATTAACTTTGCCGATGAGAGTGTTTTTTTGGAATTTGCGAGGAATCCTGCTGAATTGAAACAACGCCTGGCTACGCAAAAGATTCAGACCATTTTTATTGACGAGGTGCAAAGGTTGCCCAGTATTTTGAATACCGTTCAAATGCTAATCGACAGCAACCCCGCGCAGTACAAATTTTATTTGACAGGCTCCAGTGCGCGCAAACTCAAAAGAGGCAAAGCCAATCTGCTTCCTGGCAGGCTCTTGACTTATCAACTGGGAGGATTGACCGCTGGGGAGTTAGAATATCAGATGCAAACCCAAATGGCCTTGGCCACAGGCACATTACCGGAGGTTTATTTGAGTACAAATGAAAAATTTAAAAAAAAATTATTACGCTCTTATGCCTCAACTTATTTAAAAGAGGAAATCCAAGCAGAAGCGTTGGCAAGGAATTTAGAAGGATTTTCAAGATTTCTCTTTATTGCTGCCGCGCATTCTGGAAAGTTTTTAGACCTTTCAAAAATGGCATCAGAAGCCAAAATTCCACGTCAAACCGCCGTCCGTTTCTTTGAAGTTTTAGAAGACACCTTGATTATTCAACGTTGTCCGATGTTTTCAAAACAGAGTTCCAAACGTTTGCTCAAACACCCGCGCTATTTCTTTTTCGACACAGGCGTTTTGAATGCACTTTTGGGGAATTTTCAACCTTCACCAGATCGTGTTGGCAATCTTTTTGAGCATCTCATTTTCAATCAAATTTTACACAGTGCCTTTGCCAAAGATATTGAGATTCAGATTTCATCTTATCGCACTTCCAATGGGGCGGAAGTTGATTTCATCATAGAAGTGGAAGGAACAATGTTTGCCCTTGAAGTCAAACATTCAGAAAATGTGGGAATCTCCGATCTTAGAGGTTTGAAAAGTTTCTCCCAAGCCTATACGGAGGCTCATCACCCCATAGTGTTTTATCAAGGAACCATCACAAAATCTATCAATGGGATTCCCATCTTTCCTTGGCAGGCAGGCATTCAACAAATTCTCTTTGAATCGTAAAGTGTTTGTTTTTTGTCGGTGTCCGGTTTCAATTTGTTCAACTTTTAAAAACACTCTATTTCTTTTCCATCTTGTTGCATTTGAATCAATACTCCGAATCCACTCCGTCAAGGAGAACGCAACCCTGAACACAAATATCCCGAATGGTTAATCTTGTTGATTGCCATTTTATCGGTGAAGTGTGAACTTCATTGGGAGACCATAGTCACAGGACTAAACCTCGGTCTCATCAGTGACCATCACCCTACTCTCAAGGGGCAAGCAGGATGAGAAGATTTCGGCAGAAAGGAAACCTTCAGCCACTTGGGTCACCGAGCCGGTCATGGTGACCCAAAAATCAGGGGCGATATCAATTTCGAGGATCCCTCCCGGCATCTGGACAGAAACCTGATTGTCACACAATCCCAATTTATAGGCGATTGAAGCCGCCGCACAACTGCTACTTCCCGAAGCAAGGGTGTATCCGGCTCCCCGTTCCCAGATTTCAATTTGGATCTTGGCACGATCCAAAACTTTCAGGAATTGCACGTTGGTTCGGTTGGGAAACAAGTCCGATGTTTCAATGAGAGGTCCATAATGTCGGGTGTCTTCTGCTGAAATCGTCTTGCATAAAAGCACACAATGGGGATTGCCAATTGTGGCTGCACAATAAGTGAACTCCTTTCCATCGACCTCCAGAGTCTCATTGAGCACTTCACGGGTTGGGCCGGTCAGAGGAATCCTTTTGCTCTCAAAACTGATTTGCCCCATTTCTATTGTGATGCTTCGTCCTTTATCCTGAACCTTAGCTTGCACTTTCCCGCCTGCTGTTAAGATCGTGAAAGGTGCTTCTTTGACCAGCCCTTGATCCCACAAATAGCGAGCAAAGATTCTCAAGCCATTGCCACTTTTTTCGGCTTCGCTCCCATCGGGATTGAAGATTTTTAAGGAAAAGGGCTCTTTTGAAGATGGCGGGCTTCCCAAAAGAATCCCATCAGAGCCGAGTCCCAAATTCCGATGGCAGAGACGCTGGATTTTTTCAGTTGTCAAAGAATTTGAGACTACATTGGATTCTAAGACGAGGTAATCGTTGCCCAAGGCATGGTATTTATAAAATTTCATTTCTCAAACATTAGGCAGCAATGGGTTGGCAGGCTTCTTTGAGCCAGGCTAAATCTCGTCCTTGAAAGTATCCTGAAACTTCATCCCAAACCCGTTGATGGTAAGCGTTAAGCCAGTGCAATTCATCGGCCTGTAGCAAGGGCCGGTCGATCAGTTGGCGGTCGAAAGGGATCATCGTTAAAGGATCAAATGTGAGCCAAGATTTTCCTCCAGGATGGGGTGGCATGTCTTCAAGAGAAACCACCACATAGAGATTTTCCAAACGAATCCCCCCCCAACCGGTTTCATAATAACCAGGTTCGTTTGAGACAATCATGCCAGGGCGTAAATCCATCGTGTGCGATAAGGGAGAAATGTTATGGGGGCCTTCATGGACATTGAGAAAAGCCCCGACTCCATGGCCGGTGCCATGGCCGTAGTCCATTCCCTCATTCCACAAAGGCGAACGAGCGACGGCATCAAGGGCCGCCCCTTTCGTGCCTGTGGGAAATTTTTGCAAGGCGAGGCGAATGTGCGATTGGAGCACTTTGGTATAAAGCCGTTTTTGTCTTTCGGTCGGCTTCCCAATGGCCAAGGTGCGAGTGTCGTCTGTGGTGCCTCCCGCAATCTGGATGCCGGAATCCACCAAAAGTAGATGACCCGGCTCTAATTTTTTTTCATCACTGGGATTGGAATAATGCACGATGGCACCATTTTCTGCAAATCCAGCAATGGTGGGAAAGCTCAAATCTGTGAATCCCTTTTCTTTGGCATACTCGGCTTGTAGCATCTCAGAATATCCCTTTTCGCTGATGGACACGCCTTGCTCTAAATGGGTGTAGAGTTTCACAAAACTTCGAATTTTTCCGCAGGCCGCATGATGATGGGCTTTGCGGATTTGTTGGATTTCTGTTGGGTTTTTCAGAGCTTTGAAGAGCACAATGGGATTTTCCTTTTCATATTGAGAGCCTTCCGCTTTTTCAGGACGATCTTTGGGGTGAAGCGTGAGATAGGTGCCCATGGTGGTGCTCGACGGGTCTAGCCAGATTTTGGTATTGGATAAAGATTGCAGGTGTTGCTGATACGCAGAGTAGGGTTTGAAATCAAATGAACCTTTCAAATGGTCTTGAATGTCTTGCGGAGCTTCCGCCAAACTAAAACAAGTGGCTTGTTTCGGTTCGACCACACAATAGCTTTCAAAGACCGGATTGCAGGCGATATCGCTTCCTCGTAAATTGGTCAGCCACGCAATTTCATCCAATTTGCTCAACACCAAAGCCTGCACGCGGGCTTCCGCCATTTTTTCTCGCACCCGATTCAACTTGGACTCAGCTGATTCGCCAGTCCAAGATTCATCAATGCAGTAAAACGGTTTTTGGGGGGCTTCAGGGCGATCTTGCCAAACCTGGTCGACCAAATTGGGAGTCAGCGGAACCATTCGAGAGCTGGTCTTTTGGAGGCTTTTCCGATAAAGACGGTAGGTCTTCGGAGTCATCGTAAACGGGTCAAACCCGACTTTCAAACTCCCTTGCCGGGCTTCTTCTTGAGTGAGCCATTGATCGACCGTAGGGACACCGCTCAAACCCAATTTTTGCACTTCAAACAAAGCCCTCGGGATTTGCTGTTCGGCTTGCAGATGGTAGCGAGAATCGACAAAGAGTTGGTGTTTTCCTTTTCGACAAAACAAAGCCACTCCAGCAGAACCGGAAAAACCGGTAATGGCTTTCAAGCGTTGTTTATAGTCCGGCAGAAATTCGTTGAGATGTTCATCCATGGAAGGGACAAGGTAGACATCAATCGGATGCCGCTCCAATTGCTCAAGCAATTTTGAGATACTTGCTTCTACAATAGCGTTGGAATGAGTCATGATTTTACATAAAAAAGAGTCAAAAGGAAGACGATATCGCTTGCAAAATAACCTATCAGAGCTCTGGATTCATGTCTAGGAACAATGTTGATCTCCAGAATCGCGGCTTCGATTTGCTCCTGCAAATGAGATATGTTAAAATTCCGTCTCATTTCAAAAATCCAAATGAAGTGGAAAAGGAGCGATGTTCACTGGCATTGTTAAAGGTTTAAGACGGATAGAAAATGTGGTGGAAGACGTTGGAAGGCGGCGTCTCACCGTCGCATTAGACGATTTAAGCAAAGATTTAGAAATTGGAGCAAGTGTGGCCCTTGATGGAACCTGCCTCACAGCATTGGCACTCAAGGGCAAGGGAGTCGAATTTGATGTGATTCAGGAAACTCTTGATCGCACCAGTTTAGGAAAATTGAAAGTTGGCGATCAGGTGAACATCGAACGTTCGTGCCGCGTGGGCGATGAAATAGGCGGTCATCATGTGATGGGACATGTGGATACCGTGGGCGCGATTCAAGAAATTCGCAAGACACCCAACAATCAGGAAGTATTCATCCGCCACGCCCCGCAATGGCACAAATATATAGTGCCCAAAGGATGGATTGCGGTCGATGGCATTAGCCTCACCGTGGTGGCTGTGGGAGCGGATTATTTTTCTGTTTGCTTGATCCCAGAAACGCTTGCTCGTACCACTCTAGGGTTTAAACAAACGGAACATCCGGTGAATCTAGAATTTGACCACACGACCAAAGTGATTGTGTCGACCCTTGAAAGGATGGGCCTCAATCCTTAAAGTGCTTTTTCTTGGTGGGAGGATTCGGGAAGATCTTTCTGCTGAGACCCTGCTGTTTTTTCTTTTCGAGTGTCTTTCCAAAATAAACACAAGTGAAACCGCTCACTCCTCTTATCGGAGGTTTGAAGGATTTTGAAGATGAAAGCGCATTTTAAAATTTTAACATTCAACCAGATTTCCAACAAAGGATTGGAACGCTTCACTCGTGGGCACTATGAAGTGGCCCGTGAAATTGACCATCCTGATGCGATCTTACTCAGAAGCCATCAACTTTCCTTAGAAGAGACCCCTGCGACTGTCAAAGCCATTGCACGAGCCGGCGCAGGGGTGAACAATATCCCTGTGGAAGCGTTTACACAGCGGGGCATTCCTGTATTCAACACACCCGGAGCCAATGCCAATGCGGTCCACGAACTGATCATGGCCGCCTTACTGTTGGGGGCGCGGAAAGTGGTGGCAGGCATTGAATTTGTGAAGGGGCTGGCGACCCAAGATGCGCGAGAAATGCTGAAATTGGTGGAAGTGCAAAAAAAGCAGTTTGTGGGAGAAGAACTTGCCGGCAAAACCTTGGGAGTGGCAGGCTTGGGGGCGATTGGTTCAGCCGTTGCTGAAATGGCTTTGTCGATGAAAATGAATGTCTCAGGATACGACCCTGAACTCTCGGTGGAAGCGGCTTGGCGGTTGTCTCGCAAAATACAAAAAATGGACAGTTTGGCGGCGCTCGTCGCCAAATCCGATTACGTGACGCTCCACCTCCCTGTTTTGGATTCCACCCGTTGTTTGATCAATCAGGAAACATTAGCAGCGTTTAAACAAGGAAGCCGATTGCTGAACTTTTCGAGAGATGAAGTGGTGGACACCCATGCCGTAGTCGCCGCTTTGGATCAAGGGCGGCTGGGACAATATATCACTGATTTCCCCCATCCTTGCCTTGTCGGGAGAGCGGACACTGTTTTAATCCCTCATCTTGGCGCCAGTACGAAGGAAGCGGAAGAAAATTGTGCGATGATGGCAGCCGATCAGATCATCGACTTTTTGGAGAACGGAAATATTACCAACTCTGTGAATTTCCCCAATCTTGCGATGGAACGATTGGGGGGGCATCGGATTGTGTTTTCCAATCAAAATATTCCGAAAATTTTGAGTCAGGTGCTTGCCAGTCTTGCAGATTGCAATTTGAACGTCATCGACATGATCAATAAAAGCCGAGGAAATATTGCCTATAATATCATTGATGTCGAAACGCTCCCGCCGCCCAGTTGTAAGAAGAATATCGAAGCGGTCGCAGGTGTGATTACGGTTCGCTATCTTTAAAAGTCAAAACAATCATCAAACATTCTAAGGAAATCTAATGACTTCACGTGTGTTTAATTTTGGTGCGGGGCCTACGATGTTGCCCCTGCCGGTTATGGAGAAAGTGCAAGAAGAGTGGCTCGATTTTCAGGATTTGGGGATCTCTATCGTGGAGATTAGCCATCGTTCAAAAGAATTTGAGAATTTGCTAGAAGAGACCAAACAGCGTTTCAAAACACTGACAAAACTCCCCGACAACTATAAAATCATTTTTGTGCATGGCGGCGCACAAATGCAGTTTTCCGCCATCCCGCTGAATTTGATTGCCCGCTCTTCTGCAAAAAAAGCGTTGTATGTGGAGTCAGGCTACTTTGCCAAACATGCCATCATGGAAGCCCAACGTTATGGAAACATCCAAGTCGTTGCGACCAGTGCGGGGACCGGATATGATCGGCTCCCTGTTGTTGATTCGATTGACTGGGCGCAGGATGCGGCTTATGTCCATTTTACAGGCAACAACACAATCGTCGGCACCCAGTGGCACAGTTTCCCTGATACCGGCGAAGTGCCCATCGTGGTCGATGCCACCTCGGATATTCTTTCCCGTACGATAGATTTTTCAAAACTAGGTGTGGTTTTTGCGGGTTTTCAGAAAAACTTGGGTATTTCGGGAGTCGCCCTTGTGGTAATTCGGGAAGATTTGTTGGGGCATGTCCTGACTCATACGCCTAAATTGCTCAACTATGAAACCGCCGTCAACAATAATTCTTTGACCAATACCGTCAATACGTTTGCGATTTATGTGATGAATTTGATGTTGCGATGGTTGCAAGAACAAGGGGGCGTTTCTGCCATTGAGCAGGGCAATCAGGAAAAAGCGAACTGTCTGTATGAATTGCTGGATCGCTCCGAGTTTTATCGTGCTTTTGCACAACCAGCGCATCGGTCGCTCATGAATGTTGCTTTTCACCTTCCTTCTGAACCCCTCCTCAGTGCCTTTCTCAAAGAAGCTCTAGCGCAAGGCTTGTATGCTTTAAAAGGGCATCGCTCCGTCGGCGGGGCGAGGGCTTCGATTTACAATGCAATGCCACTGGAAGGCGTGCAAGCCCTCAGAAACTTCATGGAAGTGTTTGAACGGTGCCATGGATGAGCCTTGCATCATTGATGATTCTTGGCAATACTTCCCTAAGATTTGTATGTTGGGCATCTCTGAGAAGACATCTCCATTCCCAACCTTGGGGATGTTGGTTCGTTGCGGAACAAGTTGTATAAGGGAGTGGTGTTGAATGCCCTGCAAATTAGTGAATGGCTCAACTCCCACACTCATTGATTCATCCTGCCCTTTCAAATCTGCCCGCCAAAAAATTTTTGGTTTAGGATATTCCCTCCTTGTTTTTGTGTATGAAAAAATTGATGATGACAAGAAGCGGGTAAAGTGAAGGGCCTCAACAAGGTATCATGATGGCAAAAAGAGAAAAAATTGAATTTGGAGATTTTCAGACTCCAATTGAATTGGCAGTAGAAGCAACGAACTTCATAAAAACCGTTTTTCCAACGCCAGAGATCATTATCGAACCGACTTGCGGTCAAGGAAGTTTTCTGAGTGCAGGGATCAACACATGGGGTGAAAAAGCGAAGTATTGGGGTTTTGATATCAATGAAAATTATATTGAACAAGTGAAGCAACGTATCACCAATGATGTTGACATTGCTTTAAACACAGAAGATTTTTTCAGTAAGAATTGGGAACAGTTTTTTCATCAATTCAATCGTAAAAAAATTTTGATTATGGGCAATCCCCCTTGGGTGACCAACTCAAAATTAGGCAGCTTAGCAAGTGGTAATCTCCCTAAAAAAAGCAACTTTCAACAAGTGTCTGGTTTTTCTGCCAAAACAGGAAAAGCCAACTTTGATATTGCCGAGTGGATGTTAATCACATTGATTGAAAGTTTGAGAATGAGCACGGCTTGCATTGCCATGCTGTGTAAGACGATGACCGCGAGAAAAGTGTTGCAATATCTTTGGAAAAATAATGAAAACATCACCGATTCATCGCTCCATTTGATAGATGCAAAAAGGCATTTTAATGCCTCAGTGGATGCTTGTCTTTTCGTCACTCATTTAGAAAAAGAGGCGTGTGAAAAAACGGCAAAAGTCTATTCAATGTTGAACTCAAAAAACTGTATTTCAAAAATAGGAATGGAGGGCCATGAACTGATCGCCAACATTGATCTTTACCAACAAATTCAACATTTTGATGGCATGGCCTACTACAAATGGCGTTCAGGAATCAAGCATGATGCGGCAAAAGTGATGGAACTGACGAAAGAAAAACAAGGCTACAAAAATGGTTATGGTGACATTCTAGCTTTAGAAAATGATTATATTTATCCGCTTCTGAAATCTTCCGATATCGCCAATAGCCGTTTACAACCAAGAAAGCATGTCATTGTTACCCAAAAAAGCACAGGAGAAAGTACCGATGCAATTTGCCTAAACTCCCCGCACACATGGGAATATTTAAACAAATATGCCCCAGTATTAGATCGCCGGAAAAGTATAATCTATAAAAAACGGCCAAGATTTTCAGTATTTGGTATTGGAAAATATAGCTTTTCCTTGTGGAAAGTCGCTATCTCTGCGCTCTATAAGACGATTCATTTTTCAGTCATAGGCTATATGGAGGGCAAACCCATCATGTTAGACGACACCTGCTATTTTATTTCCTGCGATTCGAAGGAAGAAGCCAACTTTATCTGTGATTTACTGAATTCTGAGGCATCTCAGCAGTTTTTTACCGCTCTCATCTTTTTTGATGCCAAACGTCCCATCACAACCGATATTTTAAGAAGACTTGATTTACAAAAAGTCGCTCAATACTATGGTTTGGAAAAAGAAGCGATTCCGTATCTTTCACAGACTCAATCTGCCTTGACGCAACAGCCGTTGTTCGTCTTTGAAAAACAGAAAAAATATCAAACAATCGATGAAGATCAGATTTCATATTAAAAAAGTGTGATCATTCAATCTTGACTCAAATCGGTTCAGGGCAATGGCGGGTTTGAGGTCTGCGATCAGTGTTTCATTATCTGACATTAAATGACTCTTGTTATTGAGCAATCAATTCGTTCGCAAACTAAACAGACGAACGCAATTTAATGGCTCTGTCTATCAGGTTTCTCACAATGTCATTCGTGTTGGTGAACTCAAATTTCTGCATGAATGCAAGAGGCCCCATTGCAACAAACAACTTCCCAAATACCTCATCTGCAAAGCTACTTGATATTACAGATATATCCTGAAAATCTATGAATATTTTATAGCCTATACACATTTCCGCTAAGTTTTTGAGCCTTGTATTTACAGGTTCAGCTGCTTTCTAGAACCGAAAGAAGTCGCTTCTTTCTTCATTAAAAACGTAATTCTGTTGCCAGATTCATCTTCTATTTTAGTTTCAATGAAATCTACTGGGTAATGCGGTTTACCATCAAATTTCAATGCTTTACTGAGTGCTCCTGGATCAGAATAATCAATACAGGCAATCACTAATGTCCCTTTCAGTGGTATCTGTTCAGTGCGAATATGGAGACCGTCTTTCTGATTATAACTCAATCTCGCATATCCGCTATGTACTTCTAAATACCCTTCACTAATTTGTGATATTTGAAAAGCTCCAAAAAGCCCATTGCCTTGATTGGATTCTGAGTTTCGTGTGATTCTTTCTTGAATAGCCTTGTTCAGTGCTTCGCTGTCAAATTTTAATTCTGGAAATGCACTGCGTAGGCTTTCTGGAATGCCAATTCCTGCATCACACACAACATATTCGACTCTTTTTCGATCTCTACTAAAAGTTGATATTTGTACAA
>JAOWAR010020248.1:0-13720 GCA_028571005.1 Clathrina lutea
TGAGAGCAAAGAACGCTTCCAACGCTTCCTCAGCATCCATGTCGAGAGCTTGCGGCGGCAGCCTTGCGCCATGAGATCGCGATGAGATCGACCAACGTGCGACGGCCGTCACGGCGAAAGTTCAAATACAAGGGTGCCATTTTTACAGTCGCTATAGCAAGCCTCATACCCAGACAACCTTCTGAGCCTAAAATCATCGCACTGAAAGCATGAAGCACGATCTACCAGGACAGTATACGAATACGTATGACGTATACGTATTCAAGTACGTGCGGCCCGTAAAGGGTTAATACCGGCTTCAGGTGTCCGTGACTGATGCCAGCCTTAGAAATCCTCTTGATCATGCTTTAGGATAGCACAGCTATGAGATTTTCTCAACCTGTGGCGCTCTCTCACTGTAGCTGGTCCTCGAAGTAGTTTATGGCAGATTGGAGAGAAAATGCTGCTGACGCTAGTTTTTCCTGTAGGTGGCAAGTCGACACTAATTCTTTGCAGTGCCTTCACGTCTGCCAAAGCATCATGGGCACCATGAACATGGCTCAGGAGGTATCTTAGATTGCTCAGGGGCACACTCACACTGACCGAAAAAAAAAGACAAGCAAATAAAGGATAATAACTAAACTGTGACGGCAGGAAAAGGGACTCTCTTGTAGTGAGACATGCCAAACCAGGTGGTTACCCTTGGCGTCACATGCTTCGTTTTGTTCCTTTATTAAAGTGTTTGGAGGCGTCTCACAACACCGGCCTTTCTAAGCTTGCTTAATTGCCAGACACCACCCTGCAGAGGCTTTTTGTCCAGAAAATTGTCCCATCTATTGGCCCAACAAGAAGCAGTTCTGCCATGACTTCTTTTGTACTCACTGGGGTAGTCCAGGCGTGTACAGAGGCGCTGCTGCGTCTTCCGGATTGCCAGCCAGCTGTTGGATGAGGCGCACTTGATACTCTTCTCGACCATAGTAAGCTGGTCTCTCGATGAGGCCTGGGTTCTCTGCTCTCCACAGAGAAAACAAGATGAAGCTATTTACACATGCCACATCCACCAGGTCAAAGTAAAGCGTCTTCCAAAATTTGGTGGTTCTTCTAAGCGAACGATATGTCTGTGTGAGCTGGTCAAATGTGTCCACTCCCCCCATGCCGTGGTTGTAGTCATGGACTGTGGTGGGCTGCATCAACACAGCCACTTGATGTTGGCCGTTCACTCTCCTATTCCTGCCAGTCAACACACCATCTCCCTTGTGTACCGTGCTGAGCATTGACACAATGGCGATCATGCCACTGCTGATATAAAATGCCACTTTCACGGACGTAGTGCATATCTCCTCGCTCCGATTTACGCTCAAACTGCCTTGCATCTTTTAGTTGAGCAGGAAAACCCGCCCTGTTCGTCCTGATAGTGCCAAGCAGTTCAATACCATCATCAGCCAGAGCATTTGCAAGCTCAGTTGACGTGTAGTAATAGTCAGTAACAGCAACGTAACCCTGATTCGCACAGCCATCAAGAAGATCAAGGACAGCCGTGGTAGATCTCCGAAATTCTTCTCCAGCACCATGACCCTGACCAGTGTGTACATTGAAATCCACTAAGTAACTAGTTTCGACGTCACAAAGGGCATATACTTTGGTACCCCACTTTGTCGGTTTCTTTGGTAGGTACTGCTTGAACGAAAATCTTCCTTTACATTTCACCATGCGCTCGTCGATGGAAGTCACCTGGTATGGTTGAACAAAGATTTACACCTGGCCTTCATGTGTACATACAGGGAACGCACCTTCCTCAAAGGGTCGTTCGTGTCTTCTGTTGCAGGATCAGTGATATGAAAAAATCTCATCAGTGCCATGTAATGTGCCTGAGATCAGATCATCAGACGTGCCCAGTTGCCGTGAAAAAGTGATGTAGTTCTCCAGTAATCTCGTTCACGTGCCAGCTTGACGAGGCCCATGTACAGAATAAGTGCGATGAAATGATAAATTTCCTCCACGTTGGTCTCTATCCAAACTCCATCAGAGCCAGCATAAATTGGCAGGTCAAGGATGTGCGTCCAGGCGTACATGTTCGTGCATTCACGAAGCCATAAGTAGTGGTGTAAAAAAAGCTGAAAGAGAGTTCCGAGACTGGCTGAAAGTTTTCTGGAAAAGACGGCCCAGCTGGAGAAAAGCAGGCTGGAAGTCAGGGAGCTCACCAAGCCCTTCGTCATCTGGATCGTCGACCGCGTCCCAGCCTTTGATGGGCACAAGTTCATCTCCGCTATCTCCGCCTTCGTCACCTTGATTATTGACACCGACACCGCGACCTTTGCCTCGACCTCTTGCCACTCCTCTTGCTGCTCCTCTCCCAGGCTCGTTGCCACCAAGCCCGCCTCCTCCACAGTGTCCACGGCCACGACCACGGCTACGACCACGACCACGACCACGGCTACAACCACGACCACGGCTACGACCACGACCACGGCCGCCTCCTCTTTCTCGTCCACGAACGCCGGCGCCGCCTCCCCCTCTTCCACGGCCTTGTCCTCATCTGCCAAGCCACGGTTCACGACCTCGACCTCGGAAAACTCCATGCCCCGCCAACAAGTCGACATCATCACCAGAGGAAGAATGATCGTCAGAGCTTCCCCCAGAGAACAATTCATAGTCGGAGCTCGAATCTGCTGCTTCCAGTGAAAAAAAATAATCTAAGGCTTCGTCCGCATCCATCGGCAGCATGCGTAGTGCACTGCGCGAGATCGAGTTCGTACGAACAAGACAGGGGTGAGCTTCGCCGGCGTCTTTCTCAAAAATTTCTAATCACAAGCCCACTCGATCTTTGCAAAAATCGAAAGCATGGCAACCGCAGAGACTCTCTTACCCGGACATTTTTAACATAATGATCGCAGCTTTCGACAGAAGCGATCCAATCGTGACGTAGTCCATCGACCGATATAGGTCGATATTTTGACTGGCAGTAACGAAAGGGTTAACTCTCAACAAGTGTTGATGAAAGGCCAAAGAAAGGACCCTGAAAGAGGTACCTCCACGTAATGTGCCAGGGTCCAGCCTAAAAACCCTCGAACGAGTTCGTCTGTTTTACTGGTATACCATCAGCTAATGGCACACTTCCTCTTTTTGACTAAATTGTCACCAACGAATTTATAATGGGAATGGGGATGTGCATCACATCAGAATGAACATGGAAAAGCTTTGCCTGTATTTGTCTCTCATTTTATCAGTCTTTCACTGAATTGGTGGCCTTGAAAGAGTTCATGGTCAGGCTGTGTAGACTCAATTCAGGTATGTGGGGGAGGGGGGGAACAGGGCTGTATGCCCTGTTCATGTCGACAAGATAACGTCCTTTTTGTTTTTAACATGGGCTTGCCTATAAAATGTATAACACTTAAAACTATGAAACAAACTGCCCATCCTGTGGCTCGTAAGTCCGGTCCTGCGCGCACTGACTTGTCACACGGGCCACACGCTCGCGTGCTTTGGCCCCTGGTAGTTAACACTGATTCTAGTGCACATCTGAGACTATATAGCAGAGATGTGCACAAATTTTCAACATACCCCTAATCTTGCCTGAGTTACATTGTAAAACTCAGCGCCTGTTTTTTTTCTCGTGCTCGTGCATGACCGTGTTCGAGCCGTGATGAGGCGTCAATGATTTACCAGTAACAAAAAGTTCACTCTCGCAACCGTCAGACTGACAAAAGCAAATTGTATTCCAAGCTCAGGCTACAGTTGATGTTCTTGCAATGAATGTTTTCATGATTGCTACAGACCATGTGTTGTTGCATTCATCAAGAGTACATAAATCCAATAGGGGTTATGTACTCTTGATAAATTCTATTACGGCTGTGTACTATGTGGTCATGCATGGACTAAAATTGCAACGTTAGGACCAGTCTTTTTAAGACTCCCTGGTTAGGACATAGCTGGAGGGATGTATCCCATGGAGCAAGTTATGTACATTTGAGTTGTGAAAAGTTTGGGTGCAAATAGGACTTCATTCATCCACAATTATCACAAAAAAGCAGCGATTAAGCTAAAAAAAAATCCGCAATTAAAAAATTAAGTTAAACTTTCACGAGAAGGCCTTGGCAGTCCCTGGCCGAAACGTTCTGTGATAAGCAGTTGCGCTAGTCTCGAGTGATATTCAACTATCCAGGGCGGCCTATTTTTTGAGCTCCAATGTGAGGGGGGAGGGCCGCATTGTGCCCCCTCTCACCAAGCCTTGCTTATATGTCAAGCTACTGTAAACCAGGAAATTTTAGTATGCGACTAATTTTAGTAAATTGGCAGTTTGGAAATTTTGGTAGCGATTAATTTTAGTAATTCCCTCTGGGTGTACGATATACACACATACGTACAAACTGGTTCGTATGAGGTTAATTTCAGTAAATTTGCCCCGATTACGAAATGTACGAAAATAAACCGCATACGAAAATTTCTTGGGGTAGACCATTACCCATGAATAGAAGCTGACAACAGCGCTAATTTCCATCTGCACAAGGAGACAAACTGACAATCGTGAGCACACCGTAATTAGCAATAATGTTTGCATTCCGCAGCAGAGACACGATCTCCGTAGGATCTCCAACAGCAAGCAGTGCCCCACCATCACCGTGTGCGTGGCTGTCTGCGAGCAACACTCTGTGCCCACTCACGAGAAAAACGATCGTGTTCGCATTCTGCGATATCATAATTCCAGCGGTGTGCCTTCCTAACTGACACAGTGAAGACAGCTGTTGCTCAAGTAACAGCGGGATCCACATCGAGATCAGCGACATTGGACAACCATACGTTGGTTGGTGCTCCAGCAGTTAGCCTAAGCAAAGGAGCCAGCAAATGCAATGCCTGTGATACGCCCAGGTTAACACCCTCCCTTCCAAAGTAGAGGTCATGGATTGCATTACCATTATGTATAGCACTTGCCATGGAGTCAACCCAAAGTGGAGACAGCTCCTGTGTAAACGGAAGTGGTAAGCATGGAGTTGACACATGCCAGTAGGCAAGCAAGGTGGCGATCAGAGTACAGGCATTGCTGCCATTTCGTCCTTGCCATCTACTTTGGCACACATGCTCAGGCAAAATCCACACAAATATGACAGACGTGGAGCAGCGTCAATCTGTTGTGGTGAGCTGGCACGCCGCGACGGACCAACCTCCTGTGGTGTAGCGTTGGGCTGGGTTGCGCACGTAGTGGCAGGTCGTGGTGTGTCAGAGCTGCCGGTCGGCAATGAACTGGCTGCACTGTGTCCCTTGGGCATCGCCGAGCTGCCTGGCTGTATTGCATCTGACTTCTTACGTCGGGGTGATCTCCTGCGTAACATGGCATTGCACTCCAGCGTAGCATCTCGGTAATCCTTACCAGATGGGTGGACTGGATGAATGTCACGTTGCAGGGTAACTGATGCACGAGCAGTCTGATAGTTGACACCGGACAGTCAGCCGCCAGAAGCACACTTGCACTGCGAGAATATCGTTTCAACCACGCTACCAGATACACGCACTGGCACAATGAAATATCCCGGGTAACGATCCAGGAAATCCTCACAGGAAGGCACAAAGCCAAAGCGGTCCAGACGTACCAAATCCCATGTTTGCCAAGCCAGGAAGATCTTCTGGTTTGGGTCTGTAGGAGACCATTCTGGGGGTTGAGATGCCAGCAGGCCATTGAGCCAGTCTTCAAAGAAGCAGAAGCCGGTTTTGATATTTTGAAGTGGCAGTGAATCATGACTCTTCACCAAGTCATGAGACAGGAGACCTTGCTCAAACATCTGATTGCAAGCAGTGAGATACGCTAGAGTTGCACGCACGTAGTGAACATCAGGCGGAGCTACAGGTCGCGAACAGCATCCATTCAGCTCGGTCAAAACATGCTCCTGCTGCATGATTTTAGCTGGATAGACATTAAGCTTTGTCCAAGGATCATGCCATACATAGTTTGTTCTGAGGTTTGGAACATCTCGTGGCTGGGCAAGACGCTGTCGTTCGAGTTCACGCTCGTACATGGCAAATATTGCTTGCCAGCCAAAAGAAATTCCCTATGATGTACAAAACAAAACGCCTTTGTTCCTCCTTGCCTTGACGAGTGCAGTCCATTCACCGTGTTCTTTAGCTGGTGTGAGGGACACATAATGAAGAAAAGCTTGTGACCAGCCCAGTACGGATGGTCAATAAATGCTTTGATATCATGCCGATGTGGTCCTTCAGCTGGCATACTGAAAGAACCCTGCACACCAAGCCAGATCTTTATCATGGACAGATTGGTTGACACTCCATCGCAAACAAGAGCACTGCACTTGAAGTTGTAGCAGTGAAACAGGCAGGCGAAGGGCATCACGCACCCAGGCTAGAGTAAACTTTGAATCAAGGGACTCTGCCGAGGTGTAGTATGGCCCGATGATGTCATACGGTGCAGTCATGTCTCTCCAAACAAACTGCAAGATGTACTCCGTGCGTTTAGTCTTGTCAGTGTCCACGGTCTGAAAGACGTCGTGCAGGCTGTTCATCTCATTGCTTGTCATTGCCAGTCCATAAATTTCCTGGCTTCTAGAGTTCCACAGAACTCGTGAGATCACTTTCACCTCATCAAATATCAGAATACCATCCCCGACCGGCTCTTTATGGCCATTCGCAACCCTATCCTGTTTGAACTTCTCGTACTTCGTGTACTGGTCCCCCATTGTGTCTTCATTCCATCCAGCTCTATCCATGTGGCTGCTTGTAAACTGGCGAAGGGAGCGCGTGCTCGGTAGCTGCAGTACACCAAAGCTCTTCAGGGCTTCATATGCAGAAGGGCTTCTTGAAAACACAGCTAGGCTAGGGCCATGCGGTAAGTTAGCATGCTCCAGCGGTTGGTCCATTCCCTGGTGGCATTCTTCTGTTGGTCCTTCAAGAATGTATAGCGTGCTTCTTGGTCTGCACTCCACACAGCCCTGAGTGTTTCGCTGTCATCCGACTAACGTATGACAGCCTCCAGGTCTACAGAATGGTTCTTCTCGATTTCAGCACAGGCCTGGCCAAGCTCAGAACTCTGCCGCTTACTAAGGACAACATCTAGGTGTTCATATCTCGACAACACCTGCTTATGTTGCGGTCGCCCGTGCCTGACATTCGCTTGTCGCTGCGCACGACTGTTAGACGACTGGAACTTCAGAGGTATGTTCGAGGATAGCCTCTGGCGCTGCTTCTTTTCTTCCTCCCCTCTGCTTTCAGCTCTTGTTCGCAGAACGAGTAGCTCCTTGTGCAACCTTTTGCATTGCATTCTTAAGGAAGCTCGTGCCAAACAGTACACTTGTCCGAATCCACCCGCTTGAAGGGAAACCCAAATTGACGCAAACGCTTCATGTCGAAACGAATGGCCCCAAACTCCTGCTCGTAGTTCTGAAAGCCGGGACAGAATTTCTTGGAGGAAGATGGCAGCATGTCCTTGAGTTAGCTGATCAAGGTTTGATAACTTGTGACTGCAATCTCCATGCTCGACCCTTCCCCCGAATAAGGCCTCGAAGATGTAGCGTCCGTCTGGCCTCACGAGAAGTCATAGAACAGGAACAGGTGAGCCATAAACCGTGGAACAGACCCCAAGGTGTGTTCGTGGGACCACTTCTGTCCACACATCACCTGACAGAGTACTAATTTCATAGCTTTCCAATCCTGAAACAAACTCCATGCCAAGTGACTCCAGATGTTCCACCAAGTCCGCAACTTTCAACCCGGTAGACGTGCGTGGCAATCGTGACGATGCAGAAGACGACTGACCGGCAGTGGAAGGACAGACGAGAGGGCGCTTCGCCTGCGGCTCCGACGCAGAGTAATCATGGTCATGATTAACATCGACCAGCTGTCTACAAACCGATGACGGGCTTCGTGCACGCAAAGGTGTTTGAGAAGAAGACATTTCAGATCCAAACCAAACGAAGCCAAACGAAGCAGACCTTGTGCACTTCAACACGCAAACGCAAGCCACCCAAACGCAAGCTTCCAAGAAAGAACCGGTCCCAGGCCAGGAACAGAGGAGAAGACACCCTCCACTTGCATGATTTGCATCGATTTGGCAGACGTCCGCGTCTGCGTCCGTGACAGCACTCAGTCGCCATTTTAATTCCATTGTTTACATTACAAAACCACGTGACTTGGAATTCCGCCGTCGCAGACCTCAATTTTGGTGTTGCATACTCTTGCGGGTTATGTACTCTTGATGGTATTGGTAATGTTTGCAAATGTTTTGAGAGTTGAGGAAAAAAAACATATTCTTGAAAACCAATATGTTCTTCGATTCCCTTCCTTTGCAAATTTCTTAAAAGTTGTAGTCTGTGATAAAGACGGTGAACAGAGCTGCACTGATCATGACAGGAGTTGGAAAGAACCCTGAGCATGCTAGGTCGTGCTCTGTCCAGAAAGAACCCTGAGCATGCTAGGCCGTGCTCTGTCCAGAAAGAACCCTGAGCATGCTAAGCCATGCTCTGTCCAGATGAAGTGTTCCTTGCAATGCATCCAGCACCAGCAAAGCTGTCACAGTTCAAGTTTGCAGCTTAGCCGTTTAGCTCACCATCTGGCAACTGAAGAAAAAAAGTGAAAAGGGAACAAGAGAGAGAAGCCTGTCAGTTCATGGTCGTAGTCACCATTTAAATGCCTGGGTGTGAGGTATGTTGTAGGTATGCGTGGGCATAAGGTTCTGGCAAGTGTACAAATGTCTCGATATGATGTCCTTTATATGTTTGTCCGGGTTTGAGGTCTGTCATAATTATGTATGTGTGAGTCAGGGTATGAGGTCCAGCGTCTCTTTGATTGGATCCCCTCGCCCCCTTAACAAACTCACAGTGTATGCTTGGATGCATATATAAGCAAAAAATGCCAAGCTGTATTGTGTGCGTGCATCCATGTCGTCAGTGTGCAGTCATGGTCGTGTGTGCATAATTGTGCCTAGGTGTTTTAAGACAAATTTGGATAGCACGCTCACCCGCCTTAGTACGAACCCATGGATATACGTGACTAGTCATCAAAAATGGAGGGTCAAACATAAAGGGGAACACCACTATGGCTAGTGAGAAACTGTTGAGATACGCATGGCATGTACATGTACACTTCCCTGTTTACGGTTACGGCAGTAGTTACAACTTTCTCATCTTGTCGCCAAAGACCTCCAGCTCAAGGGCTTCAATCTTCTTCAGAGCATTCTTCGTGGCCAAGTCCATGAACGTCCTCAGAATTGCTTTGAATTTTGCGAATACTTTGTCACAAGTTGTTCCAAGCAAACGCAGCAGGTCATCATTGACTTCAGCAGTGGTGTGGGATTTCAGACACAGACACACCCGTTCATGCTCCCCTCTGGAGATCAGAAAGTTGGCAGAGCATGCCATGCTGACTTCGAAGCAAGGAAGAGCAGGAGTCAACTTGGGAAGCAAAGGAAAAACGACCTGCCAGAAAAAAGAAAGGTGTGTGAAAGTAAGAGACAAAAGAAGCCAACTGAAAAAAATTTACGTCAAACTTTCTTCCTTAGCAATCTTTACAGCTGCATCTGCAGATATCGGCTCACACTTGGTGTTAGTGTGTTGTTATAAGAATAAAAAGAGCATTGTTTGTACAAAAGGCAGCCTGCTGTCTGACAAGTGTAAAAACATCTATGTGATACATAAACAAGGTACTTTTGTGTGCAAAGAAGCTGTGCCATCAAGACTATTTTGAGCCATATTCAAGACACAGGCTCAGAGGAACGAATTAAGGAATGATTGGTGAGCATCAAAAGAGGAAGGTATTCCAGCCATGATACGTGTCATAATATCTGTCAACAACAACAACAACAACAACAACAACAACAACAACAACAACTGTACTTAGAGAAACCATGTGCCCATTGGTGTCAGTTGCTAGTGTTAATATTGTCAAGTTCGAGTTTTGCATGAGATAATTTCTGTGTGTCAGTTGCTTGGTTTTCATGTTTACCTAGTGTAAGCTCCTGATGATGTTGCTGGGACGAAAAGCTTAGAGCAAGATGTGACTTGTCTCGATGTCGGTCTGTTGAAATCTGTTTGTTGCCATTTGTGCGTTTGCGTCCATGTCGAACCTTGTTAAATATATATATACGAGCTATTTACGGAATTTTAACGTCTTCCTGTTTCCTGTTTCTTCCGCCCTTTTCTCCTTTTGCGTACAAACTCTGTACTCACTTCCTTTTTGACGCGGTGTGCGCCATCTTGTTTTGCTCTGTCAGGTCGTGCCTTTTAGTTATCTTCTTGTTGATCTCAAAGAAACTTTGGATGGACCGGGTGGAAGCTTAAGCTTGTGTGTGTTTGTGCTTTGGGCCATGGGGGTTGTCCAACTTCCAAGTCGAGATTAGAACAAATTCAAGTGGGAGTAAAGTCCTCCCAACAAGCCGCATCCCGAGCTCCACGTCTGCCTGTAGACGGTCAGTGCTTGGGGGGCTTCTAGCTAGTTCCTTTCCGATCCTCTTTTTCACGTGCGTGAATCTTCTCTTTAGGTTCGCCCTGGCCGTTACAAGGGCTCTCACTTGGCCGTCCTCGGGGGCTTCCGTGTCGCTCATCGTTGCTTTTTCCACGATCACTCCGACGCTAGAAGCAGCCACTCAAGTATGCCAAGAAGCCCAGGCACTCCTCACGGAGGGGGGTTTCTGTTTGCGAAAGTGGCGCAGCAACACCTAGCAAGTGTTAGAAGACATCCCAAAGGAACTTCGAGCAGCACGCCAGCACCTCACCTTGGGCCAGCATGTACATCCGACGCTCCCGTTCGTGAAAACCCTTGGTGCTGCGTGGGAGCCAGCGGCAGATGCTTTCACATTCAAGTATGAAGAGCCAACGGATTTCGTCTACACTCGACGGAACGTCCTGAGCAAGATGTCATCCATCTACGATCCCAGAGGTCAGATTACACCTTTTACCATACGATCTTGTGTCATGTTGCAAGAGTCTTGGCTGTTGGATCTGCACTGGGACGAGGAGCTACCGGTTGAACAACAACAGAGCTGGAAGCAGTGGTTTGCTGAGATACTGGATCTAGCTAACGTGCGAATTGATCGGTGTTTCAAAAAGACCAACCAAGATTCGAGTGAAGCTCAAATCACTGTGCACACCTTCTCTGACGCTTCAGAGCACGCATTTGCTGCTGCTGCCAGCTACGTAAGGGCAGAGTACCCAGATAGATCAGTGAAGGTGACACTCGCCAAGGCCAAGGCAAGGACCTCGCTGATGCGCAAGCTGAGCATCCCAAACCTTGAGCTCAAAGGAGTGGTGTTAGCTACGAAGTTAAGTGCAGAGGTTGGCGACGCATTCGGTGTCGACATGTACAAGCATACATTTTGGACGGACTCAATGAATGTGCTGTATTGGGTCCGATCACACTTGAAAAGGTTCGCTACTGACATCGGGAACAACATATCGACAATATGCCCCTTTCGCATCCTACGCAACGGTTGTCCCGGGGGTGAGGGCAACATGGCGTATGATGGCACACTCAGGATGGCAAGATTAGAATAGATGGCAGGAGGCCACGAAAGATTGAGAGTGCAAGGGGAAGATCGGTGGGACCGCGAGTTCGTTTTTTTTCCGGTGTGTCCTGAGGATCTTTGTCTTTGTGTGAGTTCGGGTCAGCTTGAGGAAGGTGAAGGGCATGGAGAGGCAATCTCCCAATTCCAACCACGGATATTATTGCTGCGTGCCGGTCTGCAGGAATCGCTCTGTGGCCGATCCCTCGTTGTCGTTCCATGCCTTCCCAAGTGGGGAACGTCGTGCTGATGTTCGCCGTGCTTGGATTCATGCCATCCGTCGAGAGGAAGGGAAAAACTTTAAAGTGACTTCGAACACAAGAGTGTGCTCAGCTCATTTTAAAGCTGAGGACTACCAAGTTTCTTCGTACGCTAACACGGCTGCCTTTGCTTCGGACGCTCGAACAAGAAGACGGCTGCTTTCGACGGCCGTACCGTCTGTGTTCCCATGGAGAAACGGAAAGGCAAAGAAGCGCGAAGCTCCTAAGGAACGGACTCCCCTGCCTCCTCGCAAGCGCCGTTGCCTGCTTAAGGCTGTGCAGCCTGAGTGCTCGGATTCCCTCGAGTCAGATCCAGATCGTGGTCCCGAGTCTGAACCTGCGCTCTTCACGGAGTTTATCAGGATAGGTTCTTCCCATCCAAAGTCGGCTCAAACCAGACAGAATGACGAAGATTTGGCTTCAGCTATTGCCGCAGATCATGATTATACCGCTGTCCTTCCTGGAGGGGTGCCATTGCCCCCTGGAGTTTTGGAACACATCCGAAAACTGCAAGAAGAGAACCAACGTCTGAAAGATCAGTCATCTTCTCTTTTGGGGAAAAGCATTTCCTTGGAGGCTGTCAAAGGGGATGATGAGATGTTTTCTGCATGTACGGGCCTCCCAGATTATCAAGTGTTTCAATCTCTTTGTGAATATCTTCAGCCTAAGGCAGAAAGGATGTTGCGCTGGAGGGGGAAAGCTACTGCAAAACAACTACAAGCGGGAGCAGCAAAACAAGAGAATGAAAGCCGCAGTTACGATCGATCGCTGACGGTGGAGGAAGAGTTCTTTGCTGTACTGTATCGTTTAAGGACGGGAGCATCTGTCCGATTTGTGGCAAGACAACTTGGGATAAACCAGGCCCAGTTTTCATTTCTGTTTACAACTTGGATAAACTTCTTGTCGCATGAACTGGAAGATTTGATCAAGGTGCTGACTGCCAAGGCGGCTCTTAGAGGCGCTGCTTCTTTCAAGGACTTTGCTGATACACGCATGGTGATAGACTGCACAGAAATATTTTCTGAACGCCCATCGGGGCTAAAGGCGAGACAACAACTTTTCAGCAACTACAAACATCATAGCACAGTGAAATTTCTCGTAGGTTGCAGTACCAACGGCAGTGTTACATTTGTTTCCTCTGCGTGGGAGGGTCGTACATCTGACAAAAAGATCACTTGCGATGAATGCTTGGATGTCCTCTCACCAGGCGACGCGGTCATGGCAGACCGTGGCTTTCTAGTGGAAGACGAGGTGAAGGAACGTGGATGTAAACTCGACATTCCAACATTGTTGGGTGCATCCAGATCACAGCTCACAGCTGTGGTCACCAAAACAAGGCGGATAGCCCAGGCACGTATCCACATTGAGCAAGCCATCCAGAGAATGAAGTTGTTCGGTGTTCTCAAGTTCCTTCCACTCAGCATTCTGCACGTTTCTGAGCAACTAATCAAGGTTTGTGCTCTCCTTACGAATTTCCAGCTGCCAATTATTGCTGATATTGTTGATCTGTGATCCATGGCACAATTTTTCACTCTCATGTCTCCAAGGAGATCTGTATTTTCTTGCTATTCTAAACCTCTTTACCTCTGTTCTTGCTCTTCTTTACCTGTGTCTCCTCTCTAATCTTTCTGTCTCTGTCTGTCCGTCTCTCTCTTTCTTTCTCTCTCTCTCTCTCTCTCTCTCTCTTTCTCTCTCTCTACTCGACCACTAGTTGGCACTTTTATAATTTGTTGCTCATCTCCAGCCGCACTGGCTACGTTGTCCTTGCACTTATATTAATGGCACCACGCCCCATTGAGCGTGACTTGAAGAAAGTACACAGTAGCTCCAGCTGGCTACTGTAATATGAAAGTACACAGTAGCTCCAGCTGGCTACTGTAATATGAAAGTACACAGTAGCTCCAGCCGGCTACTGTAATATGAAAGTACACAGTAGCTCCAGCTGGCTACTGTAATATGAAAGTACACAGTAGCTCCAGCCGGC